>JARHVA010005354.1:932500-1233801 GCA_037957365.1 Torreya grandis | reverse complement strand
AAGTGAGAAAGAATTGAGGTCAAGAACCTTCCAGTGACAAGGAAAATTAAAAAATGGCTAAGAGAGCAAAAATTTGGGAGGAGCTCAAAACATAGTCTCCCAACAATGTACAACACTATTGAATCTCCATTCCTAATAAGCTCATCTAACCATCCTATTGCTATCTGTGATATAGGTACTTCCAAGTCTAAAACTAGAAGGGACCCTATTATCAAAGAATTAGAGAAGGCCCTTGTAACTACCCTGCCTCCTTGTGCCACCAGGTCAAGGACTTAAAGCAAGAAGAAGAAGAAAAATATTTCTAAAAAAGTGATTGTGGATTTGAATTCAAAAGAGGATTCATGAGAAGTCAAAGGTGATAAAGAATCTGATTCACCAATGGCAGAAGATGTTAGTATAGATCAACAAATAGTGATTCCTTCTGATTCTATTAAATTGATGATTATTTCAACTGTACCTTCTATTCAATCAAATCCTGATAGAGAAGCCTCAACGTCTGCACCTAAATGGCTGGAAAGTTTAATCAGTCATAAAAGAAAAGTAGTTTCCATTTTATTTACCCTTGGAAGATATGGTGAGTAAGTGTTTAGGGAAAGCTCCTAAATCCAAAAGGTTAAAAATAACATCTAGAGTAGACATTGACCCAAACACAGGGAATTGGAAATGTAGAGATATCCTAGCCAAGAGGCAATGAAGAAATTCAAGATCCTACAGTTTAATATTTTATATTTGAAAAGGTAGACCTTGGGACTGCATCACATGCCACTGATGTACACCATCTAGAAGCATCTACTAAAAGGATAGTCAATATAACTTGGAAGGATGAAAAGGATAAAAGAGATTTAAAATAGACTATGTGATCAATGGTAGAGTATATTGACACCATTCATAGTCCAAATCCATAACCAATTTCCTAAATTCACATGTCTTTTGATTTGAAATCTCCTATCAAGCGAAGGATGTTGGATCAGATACATAGAAGCAAACTGATTACCAGAGTATTTGATAGTTGGTTGGATGGCATCATTCTGAAAGGTACATAATACATTCATAAATTAAAGAATATAAATGATCTAATCATAATCACTGTTGAAGATTTGAAGGCTTATAACGCTTTATTGATAAAAGAGGAAGGAAAATGGTATGAACATGATGAATCAGATTTATGAAGTGCAAAAATATAGGATAACAAAGTTTTTGTCAGAAAAAAACTTGACAGGACTGGATGAAGATATTTTATATGCAAGTAAGAAAAATGTTGAATGGAGAAATTTAGTATCTAGAAAAGGATGATTGGAAATCACAAAAATGATCAAAGAAATAACTAAATTCATTCAGTCATTACAACATGATCTATAGAGCATTGATATCAATTACATAAAAGATGATAACAAACTAGAGAAGGACATTAATGCTATGATTCAGTCCTTTAGGAAAAATATTAACTTCATTAAAGAAAGTGATAGCTTATCAACTAAAAACTTCTCTCAGATTTCAAAGGTAGAGTCACTTCTTTGTCACTGTATCGACACACTCCTAGAGCACACAAAAAAGATGGGAAAAATTTAGAGGGAAGAAAACATCTGGAAAGTAAGGATAAAACACATCAGCATTCCCAATCTTTCAAAAATTTAGGAGTTCATTAAAACATTTTAGGAATGGAAAGCTCAACGTGTCTACCCCACTGAACATAGCAAATTTGGAGATCCTAGTCCATCACTTTAATATTTATTTTACTTACATAGTCTATTTTATTCATTTATTTAGTTACTTTTCTATTCAAAACTTGATCTTTATTGAATTTGTAAAAAACTAAATCCCATATGGGTTAGAGTTACTTTAACTCTAGTTTAGTTTAAAAGATGCATGAGTTAAGGCAATGATATATATATTTTTGGTTGTAAAAAGACGGAGATAGAAAAAGACAGAAAAAAAGAGTTAGAAATTTTAGAATTGGGCTATTTTTTTTACAAATATATGTGATGTTTGTTTGAAACATTTTTCATCTGTGAATGAAAATGAGAATTAATTACTGAGTACTTATATTTGTGAGTTTGAGTATTTGAAAGTTGGTTTTCTATGTGAAATATTCCTTCATATAGTAATTACTTTTCCATTAGACAATCTATTATGTGTATTTTATCATTTACTGGTTTAACATATATATGTTTAGCTATTTAATCATGATTGAAAATAGAATCTATGTATTCTGTTACCTATTATTGTTATAAAATCTTGTATTCATAACATAATGATGTATGGATATTAGTCTGCCTTTAAACACTTTCTGGTTAAAAGTGTATTTGAATATTTAAATTCATTGAAAATCTTAAAGGGAGTTGTACCTTAATTTAGAAGGGAACTAATCTTGATAGTTCACCCATATGTTTTTTAACTTAATTGTTCTTGAGAGAAGGGTATGGAGTTAAAATAAAATATTTATATATAAGGACAAATCTGTTAGACAACAATTTTTTGGTGACTCCGCTGGGGAACGAAATTGATTTAGTCACCTTAATATGAGGCAACAATGGTGCTTCCTCATGAAAATACAATTCTTGTTTTACAGCCTAATATTGGTTTTCAAGACGAATAAAAAGATATAATTAGTGAGTTAAATACTCTTGCTTGGCATTCTCTTCGAAATATTGATGATTATAGATTGGCAAGTAGAATATTAGAAAAAGAAGAAGAATTGGCTGAAAATATAAGATTTTTGTTACTCAAGCAAAGAAGAAGACAAGTAGAAAATGCAGTAAGGAATTAAACCCCCTGAAGTACAAAAAGAGTAAGAGCAGCATCAAAGTTAATAATTATTATATCATAAGCTGGATTCCAGAAAGTACATAAGGTCTTTTAGAAGAGAAGGAATTGAAGATTCTACTTTTCAAACATTGCAAAGCCTAAATTTTCCTTATATTTCCACCCATGTTAAAAAAGCTAGAAGTAGACCTCCTAGCCCTCCAAAACCCTCTACATCCTCTGTCTGTCAAGCCTTAACCCTTTCTGGTACTATCTTTCCTTCTGCCATAATTTTTCTTCTAGTGGCCCAACCTTGGGGCGCAGCCATAAGACCTCTAAATTTAGGGGCCAACCTGAATCCTTTGCCTAAAAATTCAAGGGAAAATTTACCCAAAGTTAATGGAGATGGAAGATAATCACTAAAGGAATATTTGAGTGCATATACAGTGGCATGTGGTGTTTAGGCGTGCAACATCAAGATGTAGCCATAAGGATTTTTGTACAAACTTTAACTGATATTGTAGCACAATGGTTTTATCATCTAATTGATTCCTCAATCACTTGTTGGAATGATATGAAAAATGCATTTAAAATTAGGTTCAAAAGTGCAGAAGATGAACATTCCCTTGTTGCTCAATTGACTCAAGTCAATAAGGAAATACATGAACCCATGAGGGAATTTATAGCCAAATTCAATAGAATTGTGCATAAGATTCCTATTGCTAAAAGATTGACTAATGAGAACCAAAAATGTTTCTTTATTAATTATATGACTCTTGATATTAGTTTTCATCTCAGAAGAGGTGAAATTATTGATTTAACAGATTCACAATCATTGGCAGTTGAGTTGGAAGATTATCTTATTATGGTAGGAAAGTATAAGAAATAAGTCCAAGTACCTAATGCTCATCCTTCATCCTCTATAGATCCTATACTTCAAAGATTAGTTAATGATATGATTGATCTTAAAAGATAATTACCAAAATCTAGTACTTCATTCCAACAACCATATCGAGATATTGGTAGGAGAAATCAATAAGAAAACATTGGTAAGACATTACCACTTGCATCAACACAACCAAGATTAGCTATTGAAGCTCCTCTTGGAATAAATAACATGTGTATTTTTCATTTGACTACTGATCATGATGGAAATTCTTGCTGTGAGATGTTTAGATTTAATCAAATGACTGCAACTCAAGATGTCTTAGGGGAAATTACTGAAGAAGAAAGGAGCTCTGAGGGACATAGTGACTCTGAAATATACTTCCTTGAATATGATTCATATTCACAAAGAGGAGGTGAAATATTGGTTACTCTTGAAGATCCTTCATGTGCTATACTTACTAGAAGTCAAAAGAATATGCTATTTTGTAATACTCAAGAAGTGTCTGTTAAAGGTAAGGAACCTTTTACTAAAACTTCTAATGCTAAGACACAAGAAATCAAATTGTTATACAAAAATTATTGTGAGACTTCTTTTGATATTTTAGAATTTTGTAATTCTACAAAAATTTAAATATACCCTACTGAATATCTCAGGTTAAAACCCAAAGAACTTGATAAATTGGTTAAATATGTCAAAAATGGTCCTACACAAGTTGAATCTTAAAGTCAGTTAAATGTTAATACTGAGTCTCCCATTGCCCAATTATTTACTTCTCCACCTAAATCACCCATTCATACTTCTAGAATGATCCTCGATTCATCTGATGATACTCCTTATATGGATGATATGAAACCCAACCCATTTTATGTTTCCTTATTCATAAATGGTCATAAACTTAGCAATTGTATCATAGACTCAGGTGCTTCTGATAATATAATGCCTTCTTCTATAGCCAAAGCCTTAGGCTTAACCCTTGCAAAAACATTTGGTAGATGTTACTACATGGATGTCAAATAGATCTCTTTTCTCAGAAAAATTAAAGATGTATGAGTTGCTCTTGCAGCTTATCCAGATAAAAAGGTAAAGTTGACTATCTTGATAACAGATATCACCGCTAGTTATAGAATGTTGTTGAGCAGGACTTTTTGCAAAGATTTGGGAGGGCATATTAAATTAGATTGGTCAGAAGTTATAATTCTAGTGGGAAAGAAAAAAATTAAACTGAAACCTAAACCTAAATTCAAGTTTACATTATATCCTTCTGATGATCCTAAGTCTTAAATTCTATTTGAAGAATGTAAATTTATCAATTATTTTCTCTCCTCTAAGGGTTTAAAAGAATAATCTATCCCAAAGTCTAATCATTTAGATGATCTATGGACTATGGAATTTGATGGTAATTGTGCTACTACTAGTTCAGGAGTAGGAGTTATGTTGATCTCACCTGAAGGTAAAAAATTTCCTTACTCCTTCAAGCTTGAGTTTAAAAACACTAATAATAATGCAGAATATGAAGCTTTATTGCTTGGGTTAAATGAAGCTAAAGAAAAGGGTATAAAAATACTCAAGAAAAAATGAGATGATGAATTGATTGTCAAGCAAGTGAGAGGTATTTTTTCAATTAAGAATGACAAATTAAGACACTATAGAAATAGAGTTTGGGAGGAGATAGAATGTTTTGATGTCATTTCTATCGAGGCAAATCTTAGAGACCAAAACACTCAGGTAGATTCTCTAGTGGTATCAGCTTCTCTTCTTCTCTCACACCCTAATTTTTAAAAGGATTCATATAGAATAGAACTAATCTATCATCCTAATGTCCCAGATAATGTTGAAAATTGGCAAGTTTTTGAGAATAATAAATAGATAGGAATTTTTTTAGAGAATGCTGATATGTTCTTGGGGACTTATTTTGAAGGTTCAAAAATAGAATTTAAAGAATTCACTCTTGATCTAGGGATCAATCTAAAAGATGATGTAATTCAATTAAAAGGAAATAAAATCTCTAAAGGACTGGTCTCTCTAGAACATTTTTTCACTAGACAAGATGAATATACTAAAGGCAAACTTGTCCAAAATGCTAACAAAATATAGGATTATGAGAAAATAAACATTGGAAGTGAAAATAACCATAAATGGATCTCTATTGGTAAGTGTTGTTCACTAGAGGAGAAAAATAAATAAATTAATCTATTGATTAAGTATAAATATGTATTTGCTTGGTGTTATGATGACCTCAAAGATTTTAGACGTAGACAGTTTCAGCATCATATTCCTTTAAAAGCAAATACAACTCCTTTCAGGCAGAAGCTAAGAAATTATAACCCAAAAGTTTTTGAACCTATCTTTAAAGAGATTGACAAGATGCTAAAAGATATGATTATTTATCCAATTCATCACTCCACCTGGGTGGAAAACATTATTCCAGTACACAAAAAGAATGGAGAAATAAGAATTTGTGATGACTTCAGGAATTTGATTTAAGCCATTTTAAAAGATAATTATCCCTTGCCTATGATGGATCACATCTTGAAAACTATTATTGGGTCAAAAATGATGTCCATGCTAGATGGGTTCTCAGGTTATAATCAGATAAGTGTAGCTGCAGCTGACCAACATAAAACTACTTTCGCTATACCTCGAGGAACTTTTACTTATAACCATATGCCCTTTAGTTTGATTAATGCTGGTGCAACTTTTCAATGAGTGATGAATTCATCTTTTAAAGATTTGAAAGATAGACTTATTGTTATATATCTTGATGATTTGACTATTTTCTCTAGAAAAAGAGAAGATCATTTGAAGGATTTGGGGATCATCTTACAAAGATGCCTGAGTCATGGGATATATATTAATCCTAAGAAGTCAGTTTTCTATGTTACATAAGAGAAATTATTAAGACACCTAGTTTCAAAAGGTGGAATCAAAATTGACCCAAAAAGAGTTAGAGCAATACAATAGTTAAGTCTTCCTTCTAATAGGACTAGAGTTAAGTCTTTCTTTGGTTAGATTAATTTTTTCAAAAGGTTCATCCCTGATTTTGATGAAATTATGAAACATATTTTGGGGATGATGAGCCAAAAATAAGCATTCAAATGGAATGAAGCTACTAAGAAAGTATTTGAAGATTTTAAAGAAGCAATTGCACAAACACCTACTTTGGTAAAACCTTGATTTCCAAAAAGATTTTGTTATTTATTGTTATGCTTCGAAACATACCATGTTTGGCATCTTGTTATAAAAAAATGAAGTAAATGTAGAAGCCCCAATAGCTTTTATGAGTGTTCTTCTCAAGAAACATGAACTTAAATATTCTTTGGCTGAGAAACAAGCTTTTGCTATAGTAAAGGTTGTTAAACAATTTAGATATTATATACTTTATTCTCATTCAGTTGTATTTGTTCCTAGTTCAGCTGTGAAAAGCATTCTGACTTAGCAAGAGGTTGGGATGAACAATAGAGCAACATGGGCTGCTAAAATTAAAAAATATGATATGGAGATTAAGCCTAAAAAATTAGTTAGAGGTTAAGGTTGTGCAAATCGATAGCTGAAAGTAAAGAAGAAAAAGAACTCCTTACTATCTTATTAGTGAGCTTACAAGATCCCTGGTTCCTAAACGTGGCACACTATCTTACTTATGGAGACTATCCCAGTCATTAATCCTCAAAGGAGAAAAGGAATTTGAAGTTAAAATCAACAAAATATGTGATATGGGATGACGTCCTTTACAAAAAGGGATTAGATGGAACCTTTTTGAGATGTGTAGATAAAGAACAATAATGAAAACTATTAGAAGTTTTTCATAATGAAGCCTATGGTGGACATTTCTCTTCATCAGTCACAGTTGTCAAAATCCTTAGAAATTGTTATTATTAGCTAGGTATGTTCAAAGATACATATAAATGGGTGGCTAACTATGAAAAATGTAAATTGTTTTCAAGAAGACCACAAATTCTAGCATTACCTCTGAGACCTGTCATTATTGAAGAACCTTTAAAATAGTGGGGATTATACTTCATTGGGCCTCTTTCACCTCTATCAAGTTCTAGTCATATGCATATTTTAACAACAGCTGATTATTTTACGAAATGGGTTGAAGCAATCCCTGTGAAGAGAACCGCTTCAGAAGTGGTATGTGATTTTCTCAAAGAGAATATATTGGTACATTTTGGTGTTCCTCAGAAGGTTGTAGAAGATAATTCTACCAATTTTCTTCAATGGAGCTTACTTCATTCTACTGTGAACATATTATCTCTCTTTCTCACTCATCATATTATTACCCTCAAGGAAATGGACAAGCAGAGTCCAGTAGTAAAAATTTGATAGCCATCATGAATAAATTGGTGAGTGATAACCCCAGAGATTGGCATAAAAAACTATACAAATCACTTTGGGCTGATAGGGTAACCCCAAAAAGAGCAATAAGAATGGCACAATATGAGCTAGTTTATGGAATAAGAGCACAACTATCATTACCTCTAGAATTATCTGTAGTTAGATTACAATATGTTACTAAATATCAGTACTTTCAAGACTCTTTAGAGAAAAGATTTATGTATTTAACTAAGAATGAAGAGGAGAGGAATGAACTGGTTGATAATATTACTACTCATCAAACCAAGGTTAAAAAGTTTTTTGACCAGAAAACTAGACCTAGAAAGTTCATGGAAGGAGATGAAGTATTGCTATGGGATAGAAGGAGAGAACCTAAAGGAGCACATGGTAAAATTGATTCACTTTGGAAAGGAAATTTCAAATTTCATCAGGTACTTGGTCCTAATTATTTTAAATTGAAATATTTGGATGGAGCTATTTACCCCTATCTTATAATAGACAGGATCTCAAGTTGTATCGACTGTGAAATAGGTATCCTTTTTTTTTACATAACCTTTTATTTTCTTGTTGCATTTTGTGTTTTCCTTTCCCATTTTTGGTTTGTCTTTCTCCTTTTATTCCATTTTTATTTCTTAGTGTGCGTAACTAGTGTTTTTGAGTTCTTTGCATTTTGCCATAAAATATAATCCCCAGTCAGAGCCAATGTTACCTTTGGAGTCACCCTTATTCATTTTTTTCATGAATTTTGCCATAAAATAAGTTCACCCACCTATAGTTTCCTGTGTGAAATTTATAAAAGAATTGAACCTTTGAACTTGAACCTTTCTTGAAGTTCAACAAGTTCAATGAGTTCAATGGTTTAATAGGTTCAATATTTATCAAAAGTGAATTATTTGTCCCTGTGTATTTTAATTATGACTTTGAACCTTCCGGTTGAGCTTGAACCCTTTTTTAGATTTCAAAAGTTCAACAGTTCAAAATTTCACCATTTCAAGAATTTAATACTTGATGTTTTGTAAAGAGTCATGTTCACTCAGTTCCCTTATCTAAATTAAAAACTTCTTGAACCTACCACTTAAACCTATCGCTTGAACCTACACAGTAAAGTTCAATGGCTCAATGTTTCTCAAAATGCATTGTTCCTTTATATTTCAATTATGTCTTTGAACCTTACGGTTGAACTTGAACCCTTTTTTGGAGTTCAAAATTTCAATGGTTCAATGTCTTAAAGTTTGAAGAGTTCAACGGTTCTAAGTTTCAAAGTCCAAAGTTTTTAGAAAGATTATGTGACTATTGGTCAGTCTATGTGGTTCATTTCATATCATTAAACCCCAAAGTTGAACCATATTTTCAAAAGTTCAATGGTTGAATGGTTGATTGGTTTAATGACTAGACTCTCATCTCACCCCAAGGCTTTCTCTAAGTTAAAATTAGTGGGAGATTTAGAGGAGATATATCCAAAAACTCATTATAAAGTGGAAAATTTTGAATTTTCATGAGTTTATAGATAATCATTACTCATCAAAATCACACGTAAAATACTCTTGCCATTAATGTATATGTTAGAGTGCATTTCTTATCAATCATGTTTAGTACGCATTATCCCAATTTAATCATCTGATCTGGTTAATAAATGTATTGAGAGAAAACAATTCAAATTCAACAAACAAGCATAATAGGTGATACAAAGGAGAACAACACAGGTGGTATAAGATATTTAATTGCTTGAATTCATAGTGATTTTAAATAAATTTAAGGTGAGTTTCACTCTTACTATAAGCTAGTTCCTTTACTTGGTTGGAAATACGGATCCTTTTGAGTTTGCAACATTATTTAAAAATTCAAAAAATTCTCTTTTCATTATATTCTCCAATCTGTAGAAATGAAATTTGCTTGTCTTGATTATGAGCATGGCACTAGTCTCATATGTTCTTCCCCTGAAATTGGGTATACTTCTTTGGTCCAATATGATTTGGAAGATTTTAAGGAAAGGGTTAGAAATCCTTTGTCAAATCCTATGATGCAAAAAATAGTTGAAAGTGGCCTGGTTAAACTTGAGGCCTTTCCCATGGCTATACAATGCCCTGAATTAGTCCTTGAATGCATTAATACATATGAACCTCAAAATAGGTGCATCAAGACTATAGACGGTAATGTTCTACTACATATCAACAGACAAACCCTAATGTCTGTGATGAGAATCCCACCCAAGGAACCATACTATGACCTTAGCATTACTTCTTCCTATGGTTACTTTTCAATAAAGAAAATAATTTACAAGAGCATGATTGCTAGGAATTGGCTCTTGAAATTCCAAAAAGGAGGTTCAAGATTGCCTAGGCCATTAACAAGAAATCATACAATTCCATAAGTACAAGATATCATGGTATTACTACACAGATTGAAAGGCAATGCTCATGCATATTATTGGGAAGACTGGATGTACTTCTTCATACAGGGGATCCTCCAAGGAGAACAATATTTGGATTGGGCAAAAATTGTAGCTGAATGTTTGCATTAGGGTTTAAGTAATTATTTGTGAAATAGAGAATTTTATGTCTCTATACCTACTTTATTTCTTGGCTTCTACGAGACAATGGGTAGGGTTACTTCATGCACCCTTGGCTGAAGATAGTAAAATTTATGATTATTACTCATAGTTATAAATGCATAACTGCTATGAGGATTACAGGAGGTTCAATGATGTTTTTATTGGGAAAATGACTTTTGAGTTGTCAAATAACATTAATAAGAGGTTCTCCAATGAATCTATGTAGTTAATTAATATCTATGGTAGTTTCTTCATTCAATTTTCTAGGTTTGCTTATATTAGAGTTAGGGGTTTTGATGGTGAACCCTTGAGGCTACCCAAGTATGTTGCTGATTGATTTGTGCTAATAGAAGTATGTAGGAAATTAACACATGTAGATAAAAAATTCCCAATGAAGAATAAATCTAGCATATCTTTTCATATTAAACTTGGACATTATTCATGTAAAACAACATCTGATGCTTTGAATTTAGAATTGGATCTTAAGAAATTCAATTTTTAATACTTCACAGCCATACCACAATTTGACAGCAAAGGTTTTTCTAGGAATAACTTGAATCTTGGAATAGGATTTTCACATATTCTTCAATTAGAGGATTATTGGGAGGATTGTTTAGATGAATTTGAAGTCAGAAGCAGACTGTGGTCCAGGTTTTCCCTAGGGTAGATAATTACCCTTAAATTAAACATGGACATTTCTGGAATTGTTGACAATGATGAACAATTGATTGATCCACAATTTGAACAAATAAAATAATCACCTATTCTAGAAACTAACTGGGAGAAAAGTGAGGAAGATAGAATTGAATTCAAGACCCTTCCAGTGATAAGGAGAACTAAAAAATGGCTGAGAAAGCAAAAATTGGGAGAGCTCAAAACATAGTCTCCCAATAATGTACAAAAATAATTGAATCTTCATTCCCAATAAGCTCATATAACTAGCCTATTGCTATTTGTGATGTAGGTACTTCCAAGTCAAAAACTGGAAGGGACCCTATCATCAAAGAATCTGAGAAGGCCCTTGTAACTATCCTGCCTCCTCATGCCACTAGGTCAAGGACCCAAAGTAAGAAGAAGAATCAAATTTCTAGAAAAGTGATTATGGATTTGCATTTTGAAGAGGATTCGGGAGAAGTCAAAGGTGAAAAAGAATCTGATTCACCAATGGTGGTAGAGGTTAGTATAGATCAATAGATAGTGATTCCTTCTAATTTTGTGAAATTGATGATTATTTCAACTATAGCTTCTGATCTATCAAATCTTGATAGAGAAGCATTAGCTTCTATACCTTAATGGCTAAAAAATTCAATCAGTCATAAAAGGAAATTAGTTCCATTTTATTTACCCTTGGAAGATATGGTGATCAATTATTTAAGGAAAGCTCCTAAATCCAAAAAGTTAAAAACAACATCCAGAGTAGACATTGACCCAAACACAGGGAACTAGAATGCAGAGATAGCTCGGCCAATAACCAATGAAGAAATTCAAGATCCTATAGTTCAAGATTTTATATTTGAAAAAGTAGACCTTGGGACTACATCATGTGTCACTGATGTGCATCATCTAAAAACATCTACTAAAAGGATAGGAAATAAAAATTAGAAGGATGAAAAGGATAAAAGAGAGTTAAAACAAACTGTGTGGTCAATGGTAGAGTATATTGATGCCATTCATAGTCCAGATCCACAACCAATTTCCCAAATGCCCATGTCTTTTGATCTCAAATCTCTTATCAATCAAAGGATATTGGATCAGATACACAGAGGCAAACTGATTACCAGATTATTTGATATTTGGTTGGATGGCATCATCCTAAAAGGTAAAAAATACATTCATAAATTCAAGAATGTATATGATCTGACCACAATCATTGTTGAAGATTTGAAGACTCAGAATGCTTTATGGATAAAAAAGTAAGGAAAATGGATGAGCATGATGAATCAGATTGATGAAGTGCAAAAATATGGGATAACAAACTTTTTTTCAGATAAGAACTTGACAAGACTAGATGAAGATATATTATATGCAAGTAAGAAAAATGTTGAATGGAGAAATTCAGTATCCAGACAAGGATGATTGGAAATCACAAAAATGATCAAATAAATAACTGAATTCATTCAGTCATTACAACATGATCTATAGAGAATTGATATCAATTACATAAAAGATGATGGAAAACTAGAGAAGGACATCAATGCTGTGATTCAGTCTTTTAAAGAAAAGATTAACTTCATTAAAGAAAGTGACAACTTATCAATTGAAAAATTCTCTTAGATTTCAAAGGTAGAGTAACTTCTTTGTCTATGTATCGACACACTCCTGGAGCACACAAAAAAGATGGGAAAAATTTGGAGGGAAGAAAAAATTTGGAAAGCAAGGATAAAACATGTCAGCATTCCCAATCTTTCAAAAATTTAGGAGTTCATTATAGCATTTCAGGAATGGAAAGCTCAACATGTTTACCCCACTGAACACAAAAAATCTAGAGATCCTAGTCCATCAATTTAATATTTATTTTACTTACATAGTCTATTTTATTCATTTATTTAGTTACTTTTCTATTCAAAATTTGATCTTTATTGAATTTGTAAAAACTAAATCCCATATGGGTCAGAGTTACTTTAACTCTGGTTTTGTTTAAAAGATGGATGAGTTAAGGCAATGATATATATATTTTCTATTGTAAAAAGACAGAGATAGAAAAAGACAAAAAAAAGGAGTTAGAAATTTTAGAATTGGACCATTATTTTTACAAATATATGTGATGTTTGTCTGAAACATTTTTCATTTGTGAATGAAAATGAGAATTGATTACTGAGTACTTAGATCTGTGAGTTTGATTATTTGAAAGTGGGTTTTCTATGTGAAATCTTCCTTCATATAGTAATTAATTTTCCATTAGACAATCTATTATGTGTGTTTTACTGGTTCGGCATATATACGTTAATCTATTTAATCATTATTGAAAATAGAATCTATGTATTTTTGTTACTTGTTACTATTATAAAATCTCATATTCATAACATAATGATGTATGGATATTAGTCTACCTTTAAACACTTTCTGGTTAAAAGTGTATCTGAATATTTAAATTCATTGAAAATCTTAAAGGGAGTTGTATCTTAATTCAGAGGGGAACTAATCTTGATAGTTCACCAATTTGTTGTTTAACTTATTTGTTCTTGAGAGAAGGGTACGGAGTTAAAATAAAATATTTATATATAAGGACAAATCTGTTAGGCAATAGGTAGTAATGGATTGGAAAATGTTTAATAGTTACTAGAAATGGTGCATTGGTGGTTGGGTCAATGAGTAAGGCATAAATGGAGGATTTTGATATGTTTTTATTCTTGACCTCAAGTGTTGATAATTTATCAACATAATAAGCCTTATAAAATCTCGATATGAAACCCATCTATCTATTTGACATAGTATAGAGTCAATTTGACCTAATAATGTCTCTAGGGAATTGGCTAGATAGATTAGGTGGGTGTTGGTGGAAGTGGGATCCCTTATTCTCCGAATTAATTCTTCACTTTTATTTCCCACAATGTGGTCAACTAGACTCTCCTGACTGCTTGGGGGATTCTATGGAACTAGAAGAGTGTTAGGTGGAGGGTTAGGAAGAGGAACAAGAGGATTCTATGGAGGGTTAGGTGGAGGGTTAGGAGGAGGAACAAGAGGGTTCATGGAGGGTTAGGCAGAAGAACACAAGGGTTATTAGGATGGGTTGTTTAAAACAAATAAATTACCAATTAAATAATGAAAATAAATAAAAATTACTAAAATTTAGGGTTAGTATGTGTAGTTTTTTTAGAACTTACCTCTTTTATGTGGTAGCATCATAAACTAAAATTTTTATGGGATGAATTATGGCATGGTTTAGCCTCTCTCACCCAAAATGTGATCATAGAATGAAAACATGTAGGAAACAAATAAATCTTGAATGGAAAATGAGGAATTTTGCATTTGGGTTTTGGTTTTTATTTTCTTGGTTACACAATTAACACTATTTTGTTATTAACATGATTATGTTATTGAAAACAATAATAATTTTACCACATTATTAACATGATCATATTATTATTATTTTAAATAATGTGATCATGTTATTTAATAACATGATCACATTATGGCATGATAATTACCATGTCATATTTTAAATAATGTAATCATGTTTAATTAAATAACATGATCACATTATTTAATAACATGATTTTGTTACCAAAAATGTCCATGGAATTATTCCCCAACTTCGTGCACTTACCCTATCAAATATGCTCAGTTTATGTTCAATTTTACATATTATTACATAGGTTTTACTTAGATTGGGGGCATCATGCATGGCATGATCTCTCCAATTTTAGTTTTAGAGATACTTAAACATTGATTATTATGACTCAGTATAGTACCTATATGCATGGATATCAAAATTGGGCGAATGTGCATAGCACTTCATTCTCATATGTTCAGTTTGACACTATTACTCTTAGATGGGATGGTAGTTTCATGTCATTTTCCACATTGTTTACTCTAATTCCACACCTGATTGATTCCTTATTCCCTCTAAAATAGTTAAAATTTATATGTAGTCCCAGAGCTACATTCCCAAGTTGCCCCTGAGCTATTTTACATTTTAGAGTTTTTGAGAGGCCCCAAATGCATCCTACACAATTTTAGTTATGTCAAAAATATTTAGTTACATTGTGTAATTTTAGTTTCAGATGCATATACTGGAGTCATATCCTATTTGAGTTTTTAATCCACTTACATAAGAGGGTTAAACAATTCATCAGTCCAATCCAAGTTATTTATAGATTAAGATCTAATGAAAAGGAGTGGTTAATGATGGATTCAAATACAACTTAACCTCTTGAGCCACCCACACATGGGGTTGAGCAAGCCCTTAAATTAGTCTTGTTTATTCACCATTTGATAACTAGTTAGTTACACACACAAGATGTCTCCAAGTTCTAACATTAGTTCTGTAGCTCCAAGAATATGAATAAAACCACTATTGTTTGACAAGGGGTACACATGGTACTTAAACAAACCACTAGGAAACTAGAAGGCTCAAGGATTATATGGGATATAGGAGATCTATAGTGGCTATCTAGTTTGATGGATTGTACCAAGATATAGATAGACTTTTAAACTAGGTTAAGGATAGAATGATCAAGTGCACAAAAGATTCAAGTATCTCTAGTGGATATAGCCACATTAAAGTAAATATCTAATACTAGACAACTAATTACATGCGAATTATAGAAATAATAATGCTAAATAAAGAGAGCTAACAAATGATATGTAAATTTAGAAGTAAACATACTTTTATGTTGAATGAAATATATTTTAAGAAATAAAGATGTTTTCAAGAAAGGGATTAAGAACATGCCTAGTCTAAGTTTGAGATATCTTTTACTTTCAGCACTATTGTTTTTTAACAATGGAATTTCTAGTTTTGCAAGAGAGAGATATTATATAATCAAGTTGTATAGATCATTTTGAGAATACATAATCCTACTATGCAATGAGAAAAAATTTCTACTACAAGCATAACATATAATGGAAAATATTTCAATCCATGAAGATATATTTTAACCACATACAAATTCATGAACTTTAGAAACTATCCTAAAACTACCCTAAACAATCTAAATCACTAAAACAAATCAAATCCTAACATGTATACTACATCAAATAAACAAGCATCTCACTATATATATCAAATTATCCTCATATCAAACTCAAGAGAGATGTGCATAATTTATACCAACTAATATACAAGCTAGGAAGTAAGAGAGGAAGAGGATTAGGCTATATGTGAGCTAAGTCTAGACCAAGAGTCAAAAGTTGTGGAAGAGGTGAAGGAGAAACTAGAAATATGTAGAAGAGCCAATGTAAGGAGCACAAGAGATAGGTAAAATAGAGATTTTAGGGAGAAAGGAGCATCCCATAAGCTTTAGGAACAATATAGAGAGTAATGTGAATCATCAAGAATAGTTGCAATAGAATAGGGTATCCCTTGTCATAATGAAAGCTATTGTACCAAGCAAGAACCAAGAGATTCGAAGAAGCAACCAAGACTTGAGTGTGATGATCAAGTGGGATCATTAGATCAAGAATTTTGAAGAAAATATCAAGATATCCACTTAAATTAATGAGAAAAATTCATATATCTCAACCCTAATCCATTGAAAAGCCAAAATCTATCCATTTCTATCCATTTGGGCCCAAACAGGGCATATATTCATGCATTTTACCTTGGCTATGACTTTTAAGAATGAAACATGTGACCTAGGCCATGGGTTGCCTCACTGATCTATGGCCTGGGCTTAGAGTCCACCTAGGGTGCTCAAAAAGCCTCTGAAAGTGCCCTAAGGGTCCTTAGAAAGCTTGTCTTGTGTGATAAAGTACCAATATGGATTGAGAATGTATAGGGGATGAGAATATCATGTGGGAAAGGTCCATGGAAATTGAAAATGTCTCCAATTAGGATAACCATGTTTAGTATTCTACATGTGAGCTGATGTGTAATCATAGGGAGGAGTAGGGTTATGAGAAGTAAAATTACCTATGCCCCTGAGGTACAAGTAGTCAGTGTTCAATTGAATAAAGAGTGTCATGCATTACCTAAAAGCCACACATAATCCAAAGAAAGAAATAACTGAAAATGTAAAATAAAACATTACCTACACATACCAGATAAGGATGGTGGTGAAATACATCGATGGCATGATCCATGGGTGAGAGTGTAAATGTCACGTAATCCAAAACTAACTCCATCTCTAGCTCCTATTAAGAAAGGACACATGTGATATCAGATCAGATCATACTATCTATAATGACATTCACTAAGGAATCATCTCAAGTGTTCTCCTTGTGAGGGATATGGGTGAACTAGATATCCTCTAAGAAGAAGAGAAAATCATGTACCACCTCAAAGAGGGGGAACAACTCCAAGCTAAGGATAGCCTAGGCACTGGTGATTTAAGACACAACTAAGAGTGATTCATAGAATAAATACACATAACACATGCCTAACTCCTTAGCATCGATCAATGTGTCAATTATTTCATGATAATTAGTATCATTATTCATCTCACTTGTAAGTAATAAACCATTTATACCAAGCTCATGGCCCCCTTAATCATTGATAACCCAAGTTGTAGCTATATGTCCTAGGTTTCCCCAACCACCACCATCTATGTGAATCACCACTGAGAGGTGTACCATGATGGGAGTCAAGGATGCAAGACTAATAACTATCAAAAGGTAATTTCAAAGTAAGGCACTATAGGTGAGTTGTATAAGGGAAACAAATAATGAGACCAATCCATAACCAAAGCAGTTGACCAATATCAACCATAATAAGAGTTAACAAGGGAAAGTGGGGGAAGTCTAAAGAAGTTAAAGACCAGTCAACAATACCATAGCAAGTCTTGAACCACTGCATCTCCCTACCTAAAACCATGATGAAAGAGAGAGAGAGTGATTTAGATTAGATTGAATGAAAAAAAGCAAAGAAATGAGTAATTAAAAGAAGTATAAAAAGTAACATCTATCCCTAAGTACCCATGAGATAGGGTATGGACCTGAAAGGTCAATAGGAACCCTAAGGGGTCTTAGGGACCAAAACAGGGCTAGAGTAGGCCCAAAGAAGCCTTGAACTAAAAAACAATGGTCATCAGTGCACTCAAAACATGTCAAAACCCCTAAGATGGAAGTTTCATGATTCGGAATGCAAAAAGTGGAAACCACTTAAAAAGGGCCCATAAAAAGCAAGAAAAAGGACCAACAAGAGTAAAAAAGAGTAAAAAGTAATTAATTTTCACTCTTGTTTTCACTTTGAGAGAGCCAAATGAGAGCCCACAAGCCACCAAATCCCAATTAGAGCAAATGAGGATGTGAGAGCATGCCACAAATGCACATGATGGTTTGGGTAAGTCCTATGAGCATTTTTTTGCAAATTTTATTCCTTTTTGTGGTTTAGGAGACCCTAAATGAATTTTGACTCATTTTGAATGATTTGGTGGATGAATAAGGCAAAACAAGGAGTCAAAATGATAGGATTGGGTAGACAAAGAAAATGGGACCAATGACAACTCAAATCATGGATTGTGGTACAAGAAAAGGGGACCCCTAAGGCTCCCCAAGGTGACACGCCCTAAGACATAGCCTAGCTCATTTCTAAGGCACAACTTTACCTAGAAAGACACAACCTAGAGTAGTGAGACCCTAAGACAAGTGTTAAGGAACTTGGAAGAGCTTGGGAGGTCTTAGAAGGGGTTAGAATAGGAAGGAGAAAGGGGGAACAAACTATATATATATATATATATATATATATATAGACACACACACACACATAATCTTGTTCATTTCATGACCAGTAGACTAATCCATTTGCCTATTATTTGCTTGTGTAGAAACATGGAGTTAGCCTACCAGAGGAGGGAGAGGCTTCTTAAGTGAGGGATCAACTAACATAGAGAGACCATGCGAGGTCACCAAACAAGAGAGAGTCTCATCATGGTTAGTTGAGGAGATAGATGTTATACCTATAGAGGACCAGGATCACCTCTAGAGTGTAGGAATTTGAAGACTGGTACATGTGACTTCATTATGTTACTTTAGGGATCTTGTGAATGCATTCATGACTACATGGTTACCTAAGAGGCATGTGTTCTAATTGAGGCCTGAGCTAGAGGTCATCCTAAGCATTAAAGATGTCTATTGCCTCTATGAGTGGAGCCTATGGATAGAGAGATATAACTACCATAGATGTAGGATATAGTTATAGATAATCTCTATTTGGTGGGATCCTTCCCATAGCAGAACATACATTGAGTATAGATCACATAGTTATCACTAAGGGTACCAACACTTAGGACAGTGATAACAGGCACAATGGTTGAGAGGCTCTATGTTGGCTAGAGTATAGGGAAACTACCACTATCTTGAATAGGAGTTATCCAACATGCAGAGGGAGGATAGAGATATGCCTAGGGCTAATATATCTTAGGTGGACTATACCAACACCTAGATCACATCTAGCTCATAGGGTTAGGTGGATTGACATAGTCCAACTTACTCTTGTTTGGGCTTATGAGAGGCTCTCATTGACATGATAGAGGATACTATAAGGTAGTGATGTGTACCCTACACTATAAGAGGGAAATTCATGGGATACATGGTTTATAAACAATAATGGGCCTGTATGAACCACCTTAGATCTAGATATGGTAGGCAGTTATGTCTATGATCCATACACATCCATGATGTGGCCAAAAGATGTAGGGGTAGAGACCTATGTGGGATAAGAAGATATTTTAGGTCTATAATGTCCATCCCATCATCTAGGGAGACAAGATCTATCAACATGAGAGAAATGAGCATAACCCAGACTAGATAGAGCTAAGCATAGTGAGAAGTTAAGACAAAGTGAGGGGGAAAGGATGGAGAAAGGTATTCATGCCAAGGACCACCACCACCAAGAGGAGTAATATAATATGAAGGGCCATAGAATCCATCTACATGACTAGGTAATACAAGTATGTCTACTAGATAACACTTCATCTTTGTACTTATTCCTAGTGAGAGTTGATATGTGACTAACATATGTTTTATGTGTGTGTGTGCAGGAGACCAACCTCATTAGACTATACCCTAGGTGGACCTAATACTAAGGGAATTATTCCCTAATCTGGTAGTGACACCACTAATAGAGTGGGTATTGTATCTACTAGTGGGGGTAAAACCACATACTCACTTTTAGTAGGTGGGTGTATAAGCCTCACTTGAGATGGTGAGGACATGACACTAGATACCATAGCTAGAGGTAGATTCACTATGACATGAGGTAACCACAACATGATTATAGGTAGTTATAGAATAGAACAAGATATATACAACAGGAGTTGAGGCATGAATGGCTAGAGATGAGGTTGAGATAGATCAATTATGGGCTAAGCTAGCTCAAGAGTAGACTAGAGGAGTGGATGCACCTGGAGATGGGGCATATCTATTGGCTACCTTAGAACAAATGGTGGCTCAACTAGTCACTAGTCAAAGGATGAGGTTTCCACTAAAGGCATAAATGCCATAAATAGAGTCTAATCATAGGCTAACTAGGTAAGTATTGTATGTATAGCCATGCACATGGCAGTTTTGGGGAATGTGAGCCCAAGCTCACAGGAACCCATATGATGTACCTAGAGAAAAAAACATGTATTTTTTGTGATATATATATATATATATATTTCTCATGATTATCACATGTGTGTATATGATTTTGTGTGTGATTTGTATGCTTCATCTAATATGGACTACTAGATATATGCGATTAGACAATAGGAACTATTAATAAATAACCCATGTAGACACACATATACAAATGGAAAGGAGGTTAGTGGTGCTAAAAAAGAGGAAAGGTTCTCCTTACCACCATATATGACTTTTTTTGAGGGCCACGTGATCTTTAGACATGAAATGTCTTGAGGTAAAACCCATTGATTGGGTGTCATAGGGGATCCTTTAAGGGTTGAGAGATGATAAGCCCCATTATCTAGAGAGGTAGTGATAACAAAGGGACCAAACCACTTATGCACAAGTTTTTCCTTCTTACGATACTCCTTATCAAAAATGAGGGCTGTATCACCTACCTTAAATGGATGAGGTTACACCAATTTATTGAATTGGTGGTGTTGATAGTGTTGGTAATCATGGTTGTGTTCAAGAGTGGCCAGGCATTACTCATATAAATACTCAAACTCATCAAGGCAAGAAACACATTCTTCCTCATCAAATAAAGATATAAACATCTTAACCCATAATAAATGGATTAAGACCTCTAAGGAAATAATAGCCTTAGACCCATACATGAGTGAGCATGGGGTTACCCCCATGGCCATCCAAAATCTAGTCTGCTAGGCCCAAAGGGAAGAATAGAGAATGAGATGCTAGTCCTTCTCAGACTAGGCAATGGTATGGAGAAGCATCTTCTTCAAATTTTTATTTAAATATTCTACTTTCCCATTTCCCTAGGGGTAATACGTAGAGGAGAAATAGAGATTGAACCTAAAGAATTCAATGAACTCATGCATCTTAGGCCTTTAGATCCCTGGGCAATTATTGGTCATAATCATAGTGTGGAACCTGAACCTACAAATAAGTTGGTTTAGGACAAACTTGGAGATGATCTTCCCACACATGGATCTAAGAGGCATCACCTCAACCCATTTCATTAAATAGTTAGTGGTAGTGATGAACCATTGATGGCCATCAAAATAAGTGGGTCTGAACTCATTGATAAGTCAAGAGCCCAAACTGAGAAGGGCTAAGGCGTCGAGATAGAATGTAAGAGGCCTATATGGGCATTGATTTCATCCCCAATGACTTTGTACATCTTACACTTCTTGGCATATTGGACCACATCCTTAATAAGAGTGGGCCAATAGTAGCCCATCCTAATAATACATTGAGTGGTGGCTTGTCCTCATAGATGGCCATTGAAGACTAACTCCTATGAGACTCCTCTAGTATGAGAGGAATATCCATAGGGGAGAGGTATTGCATCAACACACCATCTAGAACCTACTTGAACAAGACACCACCTATGATGACATAGAAAATGTTGAGCTTACAGATCTGATAACATTCTTACAAAGGAGCATCGATGGGATAAGACTCAGTTTCAAGGTATCAAACAATTTCTCGATACCAATCACACTCAAAGACTCAGCATGATTGACTGAGAAGACCATCTCGTCAGGAAAGGCATCATCTAAAAATTCCACACTAGGGTTGGGTAATGGATACTTTATGAGTTTTTCAACTATATCCAAACCCTTGGGGACTCTTGATTAGCAATATAGAGGTTGAAATTTTGAAGAAGCATGATCTACCTCACAGCCCTCCTAGCAAGATGTGTCTTACTGAGCAAGTAGCAAAGTAGATTTGATTGGACAATCATGTTGGTAGTTTGACCCAACATTTAATGTCTCAAATTATTGATATCAAAGACTATGGAGAGGCACTACCACTCAATAAGATAGTAGTTGAGCTCAGGAAAAAATAGCATGCAAGAGATGTAGTAAACAACTCTCTCTTTGCTAGTGTCATCCTTTTGACACAACATGCTCCTGATGTAAAGATAAATGATAGAGGTGTATAAGATGAACTCATGACCCTTAATGGCTGCCATTAGGATGGGAGGATTATGAAGCATGTGCTTTAGTTCCTTAAAATCCACTTGGACTTTAATAAACCATAAGAATGGCATGTTCTTGGGTAAGAGGCATGTGAGTGGTATGGATTTTCTCCAAGATTTCCTTGATCTTCTCAGTATCCACCTTAATTCCCCTTTAGGAAATGAGGTATCCAAGAATATTTCTAGTGAAGATGTCAAAAATTCACTTCTTAGAGTTAAGGTTGATGTGATACTCTCTATGACACTCAAAAATGAACGTGAGGTCTAACACATGCTCATTCCACTTACAAGATTTACTGAGGAGATCATCGATATAGCACTTAACAATCTTATGGACAAGGTCATGAAAAACATGGGTATTGACACACTAATACATGGCCCTAGAATTCTTTAAAATAAAAGGCCTTATGGCATAACATAAGGTACCCTATGGGGTAGTGAATGTCATCTTGTGCTAGTCTTTGGGTGTAATCTAGATTCTGTTGTACCTTAAGAATCCATCCATGAGGGACATGATCTCAAAACTAACTGTGGAATCAAAAATCTAGTTGATCAAAGTAGTAGGAAAATTATCCTTCAAACAATAAATATTGAGATCTTAGAAGTTGATGCAAATCTAAATCACTCCATTCTTCTTGAGAATAGGAACAATGCTAGAAACCTATTGGAGGTAGTCATTGTCCTAGATGAAACCAACTCAGATGAGCATTTTAATCTTAGATTTGACTAATTGGGAGACTTTAACCACCATTGGTCATTTATGTTGGTGAATGGGTTGGGTCCCATAATCCATAATGAGGTTATGGATAATAATGTCAAGAGCCATGCCCTTCATATCAAAGTATTCCCAAGTGAATACATTCAAAAATTCATGCAAGAGGGTGACCAAAACATCCCATTCCTCTAGAATAATTATAGAATTAATATTTATGATCTTTTTCCTTATTGAAGTGCCAAGGTTGACATATACAGATCCTTCAACATCCATAGAATTACCTTCCTCAAAATACTTAGGTATAAGATAGAGAAGTTGACCTAACAATTCTGATTCAACCATGAGGACATTCACGATGGAAATACCAAGGGTTGGGCCATCAATGAGGGAGATATCTTATCCTAAATGATTAAAGCGATAATGTTACTTATGAAAAGATCATATGATCTTGGTGTAAGCCTTTCTCTCCTTGAATAGGTTGTGTGATGTAACATGAATGAAATAGCAATCAAGATCAGACTCAACTACTTGAGTGGTCCTAGTAGGAGATGTGTTGAGAGAGATTATACTCCAATGGGAAAAACATGATGTGAGGGGAAACTCAAATTCTAAGCAGACATCTTGAAATATGTCTCCAAGTAGAGAGGATATAGCTTGATTTAATGGAATAGAAGAGGGAGTTGATCAACATGTGTTGGACTCTAAAGGAATGAATGGTAATTAGTACTCAGCTAGATCACAATACTCATCCTTGAGAAAATGAAACTTAGAAATAGGGGGTGTGTGAGAATATATAGAGACCTATGAGGAGATAGTCGAATCCTCACTTGAATTCTTTGTCTTTGCATAGAGTAATTCTTAGGGATCTAGGTCAGCCTCCATGTTATGAACATGACCTTCATGCTTAAACTAAACCATGCAAAATGTTGTTGATGCAACCTCCTGCATGGTAGCAGTCCAAGGGTGGCCAAAAATCATGTTGTATGAAAGATAAAGGTCTAATACAAAAAACTCGATCTTGACTATCTTAGGACTAGACTTGACCTAGAGCTTCACATTCCCCACCAGCATAACTGTATCATTATTAAAACCAACATAGTTGTGGTGAGAATTAGAGAGCTTCTTATGACTGATCCCAAGCTCATTGAAAACAAATAAGGGCATGATATTCAACACTACTCCTTCATCAATTATGCACCTCTTAACACCATAATCATCAATGGAGGTCTAGATATATAGAAGGACCCTAGCCTTCTTTATAATAATTAAAGAGTCTCACAAAGAGGCAAGGATAAAAGATAAGATGAGAGGGGGAGGGTACTAAGATGCATTAGAGTTAAATAAAACTTCAACGTCGTCCCATAGTGGATCTTCATGAGAGAGACCAAGCTTGTCAAATATGAGTCCCCTTTGCTCAAGGCAAAGGTGAATAAGGTCCAAAATGGAGATCTCAACTGAGAGGCCCTATAACTCCTTTATGCTGGAGTAAGGACATTGTCTATCCTAGGGAGGGATGTTACACCAAAAGTCAAATCTAACTTTGAGATTCCCTACCCTCATAATATGGATAGGAGGCCCAACACCACTTGTCTCTTTAATAGGGTCAGTGACCCAACTTGAGTGTATTTTGACAAAACTCTCATACCCAGTAGAGGCTATGTCAATAGCAACAATGACCTTGCTAATTTCACACTTGGATTTCTCTCTTGGGTCATCTTAGGAAGAGAAGTTAGAAGAGGTAGAAGTGAAAAAAGGAGAATGAAGGGCCTTAGCCTTTTATTTCTTCTTACTATCCTTGTCATGGTCAGGTAGAGGCTCTTTAAACACATTTAATTTGTGGTTAGGTTCTGCAAGATGAGAACTCTGAGATAGATGTGAAGCTTACATACCAGACTTTTGGGTAGCATAATCAACATCATCATGCCCCCTCATCTGATTGAAATTTCAAAACTTTATGGGGTCATAAGGAAACACCATCTATTTTTTTATGGTTGATTTAAAAGACTTATTTTTAGCTGGCTTATTGCTCAAAGCATTCACCTCATGGTTGTCCATCTTGTCCTTCTTCTCAAGAGGAGAATCAATGACACCATTACTAGTTGTATTGTAGTTATGATCATATGAAGAGGATGAATTTTGGGTTGGCATCGGCAAAATTCTTGCACACACCTCAAATAATTTAATCTTCAAACACTCATTAACATCTTCATCATATGAGGTGGACTCATGCTTGAGGACCTCAAGGTGAACCTCCTACCTCAATGTTCACATAAATATATCATAAAGCTGATCATCTAAGAACATGGTTCTACATATATGGATAGTTGAATGACACCTATGAAAAAATCAAAGTTCAACTCACCCTTAGCCTATCTCATGGAAGTGAGTTATTGGATACTAAGGTTGAAAGCTCTAGTGAGATCAAAGTACTAGAGTAAATCATCTAGAAGGAGCTGGAAATTAGAGAGAGAATCTAGAGGTAGATTCTAAAACCAAACAAGATCTTCATCTCATAGAGAATGAGATAAGAGCCTCAACATCATGCCTTCATCCTATTCCTAATCCATATACACCATCATGAATGTTGTAATGTGATCTATGGGACTAGAGTCCTGAGTCCCATTGAACTTAGGTAGTTTAGGGATAAGAGTGGGAAGGGGGAAAATACATACCCAAGGTGATAGAAGATTTTGATAGAGATCCTCATAAGCACAATTGATAGTGGGTTGGAAACAAGATCGAAGAGGGGAATCATGATGGTAAATATGTTTTTTATTACGATAGACATCATCATAACCATGACAATGGGGAAAATGATGTTGAGGTAGCTCCTAATAGGTAGGATGCTCATGGTGGAAATCATCTCTACCATGGGGTAGGGAACGACCATGGGAAAGATAATGGTCCCCACAAGGATGATGGGATGACATGGCATACTCATGAAAATGTTCATGATGACCTAAATCTCCATGATGTTGATTGCATGCCATCAAACTAGGGTTAACCTAAGGGTGTTGATGTTTACGATAGGCATCTTATGGATCTCTAATCTATAAGTGGCAATTAAGATTAACATGCTTATTTAAAACTCTAAAGGAAGGGATAAGAGGATGGGAGGACTCCCCATGATGGAGATATCTCACTGGGTTGGAATACCTATAAACTATAGCATGGATATGAGGTATTTATTATTATAGAGTCTCTTGACAAGAAATTGATGGGGAACTTGTACAAAAAATAGTTGAGGCACTCAAAATTGAATGGGTGTAAGATCTATCTCTAGAGGATGCATGTCATCAAATCCTAAGGGAGAAGGATGTACTTCTTTCACCTAAATTCATATATGATAATCATCAATGATTTCACATAGCTCATCAGGTCCTACTAATGCAAGGTGATCCTCATCACCTCAAATGGGTGAATGAGATGTGGCATGAGGCTAAGATGAAACATCCTCATATGAATGAAGCTTAGACTAGTGAAAAGGTATTGAGTCCATTGGTTATAGATCTACCAATATTGTTCCATTTATAATGAGAGAGGGTATATACCACCATGCTAGGTTGAGGGAACCTACTAGATCATATGATGTTTATGGCATTCCATTACAACTATGGCTTGCTCATAAGTGAGCTCAAAGATGAAGCCCTAAATATAGGGGGATTGGAATCCTAAGGGTGGGAGACCAGACATGGATGTAATGAAGCAATATCAACACAAAAGAAAACAAAAAAAGGTAAACTAATGGATAACCAATAGGGAGAATGACACAAAACTAAAGTAGGATAAAATAATAAATGTAAGAGTTGAAACATAACTAAAAGCAAATCTTGATAGCTAACAGAGGTGGATTGGATAAGAGAGATCTAAATTAGATAGAACGAACATGAGACTATATGTGGGGTCCCAATAGGTGTGATAAAATGTAGCTCCAAGAATCTAAATATAACCATTAGTGTTTGGTAGCTCACCTATCTCTTATTCTCCATGCATTGGCTCTTCTATATACTTGTAAGCTAGGTTAGGGATAACATGATCAAGCACACAAAGGATGTAGGTATCTCTAGTGGATCTAATCACATTAAATCAAGTAGCTAAGACTAAACAACTAATTACATGTGAATTATGGATATAACAATGCCAAATAAAGAGAGATAACAAATGATATGTAAACTTAGAATCGAAGGCACTTTTAGGTTGAATGAAAGACATTTTAAGTAATAAAGATGTTTTTGAGGAAGGTCTCTAGATCATGCCTAGTGTAAGTTTGATCTATCTTTTACTTTCAACACTATTCTTTTCTAATAATGCAATTTCTAGTTTAGCAAGAGAGAGAGATTGTTTAAGCAAGTTGTATAGATTGTTTTAGAAATATAGAATCCTAATATGTAATGAGAAAATGTTTACAATGTAAGTATAGCATAAATGGAAAACATTTCAAGAATTGAAGATATATTTTAACCATATACAAATGTATGAACTTCAAAAACTATCCTAAAACTACCCTAAATAAGCTAAATCACTAAAACAAATCAAACCCTAACATGCATACTACCAAAAATAAATAATCATTTCAATTTGAAAATTAAATTTACCTAATATCAAACTCAAGAGAGATGTGAAAAAATTATACCAACCAATTATCCAAGCTAGGAAGTGAGAGGAAGAGGATCAGGCTATATGTGAGTTGAGTCTAGACGAAGAGCCAAAATTTTTGGAAGAGGTGAAGGAGAAACTACTAGTATATAGAAGAGCCAATGCATGGAGAATAAGAGATAGGTGAAATGGAGAATTGAGGGAGAAATAAACATCCCACAAGCTTTAGGAACACTGTAGAGAGCAATGTGAATCACTAAGAATAGTTGTAATAGAATAGAACATCCCCTATCATAATGAAAGCTATTGTGCCAAGCAAGAACCAAGAGAGATTCCAAGAGGCAACCAAGATTTGAATGTTATGATCAAGTGGGAGGATAATATAAATAATGTAGAATAAAATATCAAGAGAGAAACTCAAATGAATGAGGAAAATGCATATATCTCAACCCTAATCTACCAAAAAGCTAAAAACTAGCCATTTGGGCCCAAATAGGGCACTTTTTCATGTATTGTACCTACATAATAGCCTAGGCCATGACTTATATGAGGGAAACATGTGGCCTAAGCCACAAGTTTACTCCCTAAGTTGTTTCTTAGGCTTAGAGGCCACTTATGGTGGTCAAAAAGCCTCTAAAAGGACCTAGAAGGGTCCCTAAAGAGATTTTATAGCATGAGAAAGTACCAAGATGGACTAAGAATGTGTAGGAGATGAGAATATCATGTGGTAAAGGTATATGAAAGTGGAAAATGTCTCCAAGTAAGATAACTAGGGTTGATATTTTTCACATGAGCTATTGTGTAATCATAAAAAGGAGTAGGGTCATAGGAAGTATGATTATAGGTTCATGTACCCAATGAGTTGTATTAATTCATTTCCTCTTTCTCTGATCTCTTTACTTAGTTTTCTATTTTATTTTTATATCTCTTACGTAAGGACTAATTCAGTCATGTTTCACTCGTAGGATACATAATGAAGCATGCTTCATAGACTTGAACCTAGATTCATGGGCTTTGACTCTTAGGTAAGTCCATGTACATTTCTTTTCCTATATTCTAGTAATTTCAATTTGATACATTTATATAATAAGGGGTGGGGGGGTCAATGTAGTCATCTAAAATGTCTTTTTAGTGCAATGAATGTCACTTTAGACCACATTATCTTAGCTTAGCCATAGATTGATCTTAGGGCCTCTTTTTATCCTATTTTAACTTTTGTGTGGGTCTAACCCACTCCCAAAATTACCAAAGGAAACCTAAACTAACCCTTAGGTACCTAGGCTCTCTACTAACCATGATTCTACCACCTAGATAGTAGTGCAACCCTTTAGACACTAGTTCACTATGCTAGTGATCCAGGGATCATGTTATTGTCCCTTTGCGCCTTACCCCTCCACTATATATCTTTCCAGCCCCAATGTAATTCTGGTTTAGAATAGACCTATTTCACAACTTGATGAAAACTAGAATGCTATATATACATCACTTTCATTCACTTATCCACTAGATAGAAATCTTATGCAAATACTCTCAAACAAACTCAAAAACAATTGAGCAAATCAAGGTTATTGATCCCTATTCTACCCTAATTTTACATACAACCATCTACAATAGCCCAGAGCTTAGAATACTCAAATTTATAGTCGCAAGTCACACTCAAATCACTCAAATTGACACTTATACTATCATTCACTTGTACTTGCACCAAGCACTTAGGTGAGAGAACTACATCGGTCTTGATCCTTCTTTAGAGTATTGGTATGCAGGCAACACTCAACATGTGGGGTGTTTAGGTCACGTCCAACAAACCCTACTGATGCCACTTTTTTCTACTCATGATTCTAAAATACCCTAATAAACATGGAGGACTAAGGTTTTACATATAAATCAATCAAAATAGGTTACATGTAGTGAACCCGTATTCATCAGCTCAAACACATGCATCTCATATCCATCTAAAGATATACCTAGAAGTTCCCTAACCATGTTGTAAGAGGACACTACCATTAAATTGTTTAACTTTTTAGGTGGTTACTAATGTAAATCCTAGGTTGATAAAGGAATGGAATCATAAATTAGAGAATATATATATATATATATATATATATATATATATATCCACTAATTTGAATAATAATTGACGTATCTGATTATTCTATTAATAAAAAAGACCTAGAAAAGGATGTACTTAGCCAAAAAATGACTGAGACGAGTGAATGATAGGATGAAACTTTATATAAGAGCTATGCAGAGTGTCATAAATGAGAATTCAGAGTCAAAAACCCTCCTAGATAAAAATGCAATCTTCTAGACGATAATGCATTGTGGTAATGTCCTCTTTTAATAAGGGCACTAAACTTTTAGGCATACCTACGGCTAGACCTAAGATGCTTTTCACTATGTATATGAATCTAGGTTCACTACCTATAACTTATTTTTCTTGATTTATATGCAAAACCCTATTGAATACCTACACACACAAAAAAATTGGAATCAAATGAAAAAGGTAAAAATGGGTTGTGGGATATTATGATAACATGATACCTAAACCCTTATTTCCTAATCTTTACCTATATTAACCCTAATGATAAGGGTCTCAGATTGTATGTAATTATACATTAGGAAGTATGCATAATCAATGTATATGATATGCTATAATGACTTTCACTTAGGCCCTTGTTTTTATCAAGCATGCAAATCTGTGTGTTATTGAGTAATATGTAGAGTGTTGATATATACTATTGACTAATTTTTATGTAATTATGTGCCAAAATATTAAGTTTCAGTCATAAAATTTCTTGTGAGGATATTTATATATAGCTTTACATTGAATGTGAAACCCTTATTCAGATGCTGACAAGGAAAATAGATAAATAAAATTAAAATAAAAGACTCTAGGTGGGTAAGGACCTATAAAAATAGAAAAATGTGACCATTGGAAACTAGAATTGAGGTGGAAATTAACACATTGTGTTAGTGTCTAGGACTACAGTAGTGTCTTGTGTGCATTAAACTAGGTAGTGACTATGGTAGATATGATAGGGAGGCTTATGACTAGGATAACATGACATAAGACCGTTGAGGGTGTAGTAAGTAAAAAATATAATCCATAATAATGATAAAAATACCAAAATAACCATGTGAATAAGACTCACATTTGTTATTAAGAACCTTTAATGAAAGATAATTAAAAAGTATAGTACTTGTGTTTGCTTGACAAAATTAGGGTGTGTATATTTCCCCCCTTTTATTCTAGTGATGCAATGGAATGGAAGTGATAGATTAAAATAAAAATAAAATGTATACTTTTACTTAGATATGATCAATCCATGTGGAAGATGGATGTGCTCTAGACCTGACACATTTTCTAGCTAGATAAGTGTACAGGTTCTAGAATGCAGTCTATGAAGAGGGAATCCATAATGAGGGCATCCCCTATACTGAGTTTGAGTAATGAAATAAATTGTGAAGAATAAAAATATATTTTTCCCCACCCTAATATGTGAATTGAGTTTGATAAAGAATATGTAAATGTGGATAAATAATCCCTACTCCCCCCCACTCTAATATGTGAATAAAGTCTAATAAGTAATTTTTAAATGTGGAGAAATAAGCTATGTGTGCCTCCACTTTGATGTTTAAATTGAGTTTGAGAAGGAATATATAAATGTGGGGAAATAAGACTTTCTTACCCCGAATCTAATGTGTGAACTGAGTCTGAGAAGGAATCTATGCTCAGAGGTTGAAATTATTGCTTAACCTATGTAACCTAGGTCTAATGAGAAACTATGGATTAACCATTAAAGACAACCATATGACCCAATCTAGTGAAATCATGGTGACTTCATATTGATAATATGAGTGTAATATGGTAATATAAACATAGGAAATGGTATATAATTTTCCATTACATCTATGTAACCTAGTGGAATCCTATGGAATCGAGGACACGTACCCTGCATCATGCCCCCAAACTTGATATCTGGGTAATGTACCCATGTATCTTATGTATGAAACTATATATATAAATATGTATAATGATGATGTACCATGTATGTCCATCCATAATATGAGTTTAAGATTTATTATTTTTGTGATTATAAAGGAATCATTTGTAAACTAGGACTTAAGATAGACCTATGGTCTATAATTAGTTTGTTAAAAACATATGAGTTTTGTCATTTATGAAGATAAATTGATTGGAATCAAAGTGTAATTAATAATTTGTTTGGGATGTCATCATTGAGTCCTTCACATAATAAAATGATTAAAAATTGAAGTTAGGATTTATAAGATATTGTGAGTGGAAGGGTTTGATAATAGTTACCAATTTTTCCCTCACTGTCAACCTTAGGCATGTGCCATTTATAAAACATAGTTTAAATAGGTTGAATGATTGATTTAGAAAATCATTTGAACCTTTTTACGAGAGATATTTATTTCTTTAGTCCTAACAAATGTGTTTAAGAGATGAGGAGTGAATGTAACCCACTACGAGGAGGTGGAGGCACTCATCCAGGCTGATGAGGAGGTTACCCTAGTAAGGACCCCCTTGTTTTCTACATTTTTGAATTTTTTTTCATTTTTTTTATAATCATTTTTAGCATGATTATCTTAGGTTATAAACTTTTTAAGGTGGTTTCAATAGTGTCCCAGGGATGACACTAGTGTCATGGGTGGCCACGTCACTATCCATGAGTCGTACTAATGTCTATCACTTTTATCCTAGTTGTAATGCTAGTGTCTAGTAGACCAACCATTATAATTATTGATTCTAATGTGTATTTAAGTATTTTTTGAGAATTTATGTTTGTCATTTAAAGGTGCTAATGTTAGTCATATGTGCACATGAGGAATTTTTTTAGTGGCCAGATGATGGAGTGCTTACATGGGCTACCTTTATCAAATGATGAGAGAGTAGCTATTGATGATTTGGCTTGGGTTACATGGCATCACTTACACTAATACCTTGGTATTGACATATGATGACTACATTTTGTGAGTGGTGAAATGTCAATACATGTAAATTTTGGTTGCCTACTGGGGATATTACTATGACTTTAGAGAAGGTTTATAGGATATTGATATTGCCTATCACTAGTCAGAGGTTTGTATTATAAGAGGCTAGGGTAGATAGGGATATAGATCAATCCTCCAGGTATTTTGAGGGTATACATGTGGGGACCCATCATCTAGTAATAGAGGTAAAGTATTATTATTTTTTGTTATTACAGTTAGTGTTTTATAGTTGAATAAGTTTTTGTTATTGTTTTTGGATTCATTTTTTGTTGTGGATGGGAGTGGTGTATCTATTTCATATAAGATGCATGATATTTTTTGATACATAGAGAAAAACAAGACCATATACTCATGGGATCACACTATGTTATCCAGCTTATATCAGGATTTGTATTATTTTACTTAGGAGTTGTGCAGGGATGGTATATAATCATCTATATTGTTACATTATTGGGCCTACAATCAAATTGTAGTTTCCAGACCTGAGGGGTTTACATGGGTGTATTAGATATACCCATAGGCATTTATAAATAGATGGATTGGTATATATCTCATATGATCAAGGAGTATGATGCACTATTAACATGTGCTAGATCGAGTGATAACTGTTAGCCATTTTTCACTCCCAAGTTTTGTATCTTTCATTTTGGCTAAGTGCAATATTCAAAATTTGTCTATTAGAGGAAGCATTTCACACAATGCCCATAGCAAAGTGTCAAGTGTTATTTAATTTGAAATATTTTGTTTGGTCTTTTTTCACAAGTGTTATTTTTTTGGCAAAGTTTTTATTTTGGGTTTTTTGTTCAAGACAAAGGAATTATTTTGGACATTTTGTCCAAAATAATCTTTATGAAGGAATTGTTCTATAGGAAAATGCACTTTAATAAAGCTTGAAGGAATTGGTCCTTTGCAATATTTTTGAATAAATTGGTCCTTTGCAATATTTTTGAAGAAATTGGTCCTTTTCAAGATTTTCAAAGGAATTGGTCTTTTGCAAGATTTATGAAGGAATTGGTCCTTTGCAAAAAATCTGAAAGATAATTTCTCATGTAGGTGCCCTACACACTTTCTCTAAGGTTATTTTCTTAAGAAAGTGTCCTTTTCAATATTTTTGAAGGGTACAGTTTAATTTTTCTAAAAGGCATCTTTCGTATTTTCAAAGGGGCATCTTCACCAAAAAGTCCAAAGGAATTTTCAAGTAAGGTGCCTATGCAGTTTTCCTAAAGGTTTTTTTTCCTTTAAAGGAAGTGTTTCCAAAGTAAAAGAAACTAAGGCATAATCCCTTCAGACTTTTGTCCAAAGGAATTACTTAAGAGAAAAGTGGTCCTTTACAAAAAGCTGAAGGGTACTTGGTAAAATCCTAAAAATTTTCTCTCTCAGGAAAAGGGGTCGAGGCAAATAGTCCAAAAAGAGAAGGGGCATGAAAGGTTAATTGTTTTAGAGAAAAGGTTCCACAAGAAAATATGTACAAGGAAAATACACCTAAATAATGGTTTAATTAGAGTGATAATTACATAGACATCAACTTTAGGGTGATGGGCTAGCCGTTGGTGTTTAAATAGTGGGTCCTAGGTAGATTGATGGTCCTCACTTAAGATAAAATAGATCAGAGGGATCACATCACTTTGAGCATTATGATCAAGATCCAACTCATTTTTTATGGCAAATCAAAAGGTGAGAGGCTAAGGGACTCCATGGGAATGGAACATTCAATTAAAGTTGAGTTGGAACAAGCCTCTAAGAGATATTTGTAGACATACATGTAGAGCCAACATCTTAATAAATACCATGAAGGCATATATGTAGGATTCAAGAAATTTCATCTCTAAGGCTAACATAATTAAAAGGATTCTCCCCTAAATTTTTACACACCTTAGTGAGCTGGTGAGAAGATGTTAGCATTAAGACAAATATACAATAGGTGGACTCATTTATAATAACTACATTGATGCCATTAATCAACTCAAAATATCTTTATTCTATTGGTGAAACCATTGGGGAAGCATATTTGAGAAAGCAATCTCACTATGTAACCACTTGAGGTGACATGGATCAATTGAATGGCCTAAATGAGCATCATTTATAGAGATAGTTACAGCCATGGTTGGAGGCTTATAATAGATTGATTCCTCTTTTCAGCACTAAAAAGCGTCCCCTCTCACTTCTTTTCTACTATAAATACAACCCTTAGGCTAGTGAAAAGAGGTTTCACACAATGTATGGTGAAGCCTTGCTAGATTGATATCACATTTTACCTTTAAGCAGTAATGCAAGTCTTTTTATTTCAAGTTTTGAACAATTTTTTAAGCATGTAAATCACATATAGTGACAACAAGTGATGATTTTCCATCCTTTATCCTTCACACCTGAGAAAAATTTCTTAGTCTAACAGGTCATATAGAGTGTGTTAAAGTGTTGTAAGTGTATAATTTTTCTTAGAATGTGTAACTTCCCTTTCAATTTATTTGCCTTGTGTTATTTTATACATCTCACCTCTATACTAAAATACTTATGTTAAAATCCTTAGAGCTTGAAGATAGTCTATGTGTTTTGTTGTATTGTGCACTATAATATGATATTCACATGGAAGATAATGTCAGTGCATCACCACTCTTAGATTAGGATTCGTTTTATGTAATTTATAACTCTTTTCCCTTCAAGAAAACTAGTTTAGATAGAAGCTATTTTGTAGAGATACATTCATGGAGCTAGCCCTTTAAATCTAGAGGTTCATTTCCTCTATAGGTAGGTTCATTTGCTCTACAGGTAAACCCACATACCTAGAAATGTTCCAACATTTCCCAAATCTATAAGAGACTTGAACACTCTCTTCTAGGGTGTAATATTTGGCAACAATAGTTCTGACATGCCAGTGGGACCATTGGTCCTAATTATTTACATGTCAAGGTGAATTTTGGTCTTAACAAGCCTAAGGTTGTAGAAATATTCTTAATCTGGCATTTGGTGACTCCAAAAGGGTATAATCTCTAGTTGTAGATCAAGTTTCTGATATTATACTTCATGGTCCTCACTAGGTCATCTAGAATATTTGATCAAGACCCTCTAACTAAAGCTCTTCTTGAAGAATAACACCCTGAACCATTCCTAATGCTTAGAGATCCTGGTCAAGGAGGTTTTAAAGAAGAAGAAGAAGTTGAGGAGATTAAAGAGATATGAGATCAATATGAGAGAGAATAAATGGATAGGTAACAACATTTCTTATCCTTCAACACCCAAAATCTAATCGACCTTCCTACATACAACCTTATTCCTCCAAATACTACCAATAATCTCCCTAGTTTCAATGGAGAGGGTCCTATTACCCCATCTAATCATATTAGGGACATTTCAAATTTATCTAACTTATATAATGTCACTCGAGCCAACATATCCATTAGATTTCTTGCCATGTCTCTAAAGGATAAGGCACTTGACTAGTATAGGACTTTGGAAGGTGGTTGTATTAAAATTTGGGATGGATTTAGGGAATTGTTGGTAAATAGATTTGACAATAAGAGTGACCATACTTCAGTAATAAACCAATTGAATGTGATATAGAGAGGTCCTCACAAATTCATGGGAGATTTTTATGAAATATTTCAAAGGACATGACATAGGTTGCCACCTATCATGAGACTTCCTCTGAGCTTTGTGTTTCCCACTTATTTCAAGGCTATTAGTATTGACATGGTGATAATGTTGCAGTCGATGGGAGGATTTACTCTATTAGATGCATATGAAATAGTTATTGATGTTGATAATAACTTGATATAGGCTGGAAAGCTACCTCTAAGACTTTTTATGCCTTTATTATCTCATATTTTGGTTGAGGCTCCTAGCATAGCATAAGTTACTAACACTAATACCAAGCTAAGAACTAATCCCTAGAAGATAGGTAATGCTATGGATAAAGATGAAGAGATCTGATTATTATGAGCTTAGCTCAAACAAGCTCAATTTCAGGCAAGTCCTCCACCTAACCCTCAATACTATCATCAACAAGGATATAGATCTCCACCCCAATACAATTACCAAGGAGGAGGACAAGGTCAACAAGGTTTCAATAGGCATCCAAATGCCTATAATCCTAATTTCACTCCTTCCACGAAGGTTGTTGTTCTAGTACATGCTAATTTGGTTTAAGGTTGGGATCATTTAGACTAATGGGATAACCTCAAGGTTAGTTTATCTATGATGATGGAGAAGATAGACAAGATTTTTTGGCACAAGAAGAAGCTATTGCTTATGTGACATTAAAAGAAGTGAATCTCATGCAAAGGGATATTCATGGAGAAGGTAGCAGCCAAAGTGTACATATGATGAACTTTCAAGCAAAGGATGATTATGTGTTAAATCAAAGAACATCAATTGAATCCAACATAAGAGCCAAAAAGAGAGATTTGAGAGATGTTTAGGAGTACATGTGACTCCAAGAAATGCCTCTCCAAGGCCATAAAGTGTGAATCCTAGTGCAATACCTACTACCAGTCATGTTCCTCCATAAAGTTAGAATGCAAGTAGGGTTATCAAGTTTACAATGTAACAACTTTAAGCTCCCTCACTACCTTCAAGAATACAATAAAAGGTGAATAATTCCCCTCTAAACATTGTTTATTCTTTGAATAATACCAAGACAAGTATATCTCTTTTGAAAGTCTTGCATATGCTTAGTCAAAAGGAGCTCTTACAAGAATAGCTTGTGAGCATTCATGTAGCCCCTAAAACTTCAAAACACAATAGTGTATCCCTCACCAATACTCCAAATTATGTCTTACAGCCCTCCACCAAATATGAAAATCCTCCACCCTTCTACCTCACACTCATTTCTAGAGACAAGTTGGTTCACAATTGTATTATAGATAGTGGAGCTAGTACCACTATCATTCCTTAGGTGGTGGCTGATAAGTTGGGATTGAAGTATGAACCACATAGTAAAGGTGTGTTGTAGCTTGATGGGACTCCAAACAAGATTGTGGTATTGGTCATAGCTTTTAAATTATTTCTACATGATTTCCCAACTTTCCCCATTATATAAAGACATTGTGGTGGTACACCTTCCAACTCATTTTGTTATCCCCTTGTCAAGGGACTTCACGGCAAAGATAGGAGGGTACCTTTCTAATGATTGGTATTGTTTAGATTTTAAAACAAGATACGGAACTAAGCTGACTATAAATACATAGCCCATAGCAATATTATCCATACATGGAGATAAATTTAAATCAAAATTATCTAATTAGTAAAGAAGAAGAAGAAGAAGGTGTCATGGATGGTGAAGCATCCTCCCCCCTTAAAGTTATTTTTGATCTTTTCCTTGATAATTATAGCACTGAAACACATGGACTTGATTCATATACATTCATATAAGAGAATAATTTATGAGTCTATTGTATGCACGAAAAAGATGCTTCCATTCCTTCACTCACTAATGAAAATCATGAACTTGAAGGGATATTGGAAATGTTTTTTGATGGCTCAAGAAGAAAATTAGGTGTAGGAGGTGGTATTATGTTAGTTTATCCATAAAATAATAAATAGTACTCCTCATATATATTCCATTTTAGCTACACCTACAATGTGGTAGAATATGAAGGTCTAGTTCATGGCTTCCAATGGTTAAAGAAGAGAGGGATCAAGAAGTTGAAGATTTATGGGGATAGTGAATTGGTCATCCATCAAGTGAGAAATAAAGATACAAATAAGAATACCTTGCTTATATCCTAAAATCATAGGGTATGGGACATACTTGAAGACTTTGATGCCTTCAACATATAACCTATACCAAGGGATTAGAATAAACATGTTGATAGATTGGTTGCCATAAGAGCATAGTTTGATGCAATTGCTGATCTAGGGAAGGAGAAAGATTAGTCTCATATCAAGGTCATTTTTTTGCCTTCTATTCTATATAATTAAGTTTCATGGTAGGTGTCTGAAATTAATTAACACATTACACACTTCATACAAAATGAGGTAGAATTCTCCTCAAGGAACCAAAAGAGATTGCATGATCAATATAAAGAACATGTTATTCAACTGAAGACAAACAAGACACCTAAAGGGATAGTTAATTTGGAGATTTTTTTCAATGAAGACGATAAAAATAAGAAATAATTAGTGAGTATTTTCATGAAACAATATAACTATGAGAGAGTCATGATTTATAAGGATAAACTTATAAAAATTGGTAAGATATGTTTCATGTCTGAGAGGCAAGCCTTTATTAACTTATGCGAAGAGTTTCATGAAATTTTTGCTTGGGAATATAAATATTTGAAAGGGTTTGATACAAGTATATATCATCACACCATTGAGTTAGAAACTAGATCTAAACCAATTAGGTAGAAATAAAGGCCTATCATTCCCAAGATAGAAGAACTCATGAAGAAAGAATTGACCAAGTTGATCAAATCTAGGATTATATTTCCTATCAAACACTCAAATTGGGGGGCTAATCTTGTACCTATTTGAAATAAGAATGGAGAGATTAGACATTATGTCAATTTTCAACACTTTAATAGGGTGTCTCTCAAGGGTCATTATCCACTACCTTGCATTGAACAAATTTTTCAAGTTATTTTAGGTTCTCAATGCTTTTCACTTCTTGATAGTTATTCAGGTTACAATAAAATATTGGTAAATGGAGAGGATCAATTTAAGATAGCCTTCATTATAAAATAGGGGACCTTTACCTATAGGAAGATGCCATTTGGTTTGTCTAATGCTGTAGATACATTTCAAAGGGAAATAGACATGGCTTTTAAAGGTTTGATCAATGAATTTTTGCTTGTATACCTTGATGATATAACTATTTTTTTTAAATATGCCAATGATCATATGGAACATATAAGGCAAGTGTTTGAGAAGTGTAGGGAGTATGGAATATCCGTTAATCCAAAAAAGTGCATCTTTGTTATCCATGAAGGTAAGTTATTGGGTCATATTATTTCAAAAGAAGGCTTATATATTGACCTTGAAAGGATTGAGGCTATTGTAGGTTTGTCTTTGCCTCAACACAAGAAAGGACTTAAAAGCTTCTTAGGGAAAATAAACTTTTTAAGAAGGTTTATTCCAGGCTTTTCAAGTTTGGTAAAGCTTATCACAACCATGCTCAAGAAGAACCAAGCTTTTTCTTGGACAAAGGAAGGTAAGAGAAGCTTTGAGGAAATCAAAAAAATAATTACAAAATCTCCTACTCTCTTGAACCCAAACTTTGCCAAGGATTTCATACTCTATAATTTTACTAACCTTGATACAATCTAATCTATGCTTATGCAAAAGAATGATGAAGAGGTAGAGCAACCAATCACATTCCTTAACCAAGGACTGAAAGATTATGAGGTCAAATATACATTTATTGAGAAAAAAACTCTAGCTATGATAAGAGGATTGAAACGGTTCAAACACATGGTTTCAAACAACAAGATACATGCCATGGTTTCTCATCCTAGCACCAGAGAGTTCCTGCTAAGCAAACACCTCAATGAGAAGAGAGTTGGGTGGATCACAAAGGTAATGGAGTATGATGATGATATAAAGGTAACAAACTTGATAAGAGGAAAGGGGTTGTGTGAATGTATAGCTTTAGATCTTCAAGAGCCAAAAGAGGAAGTCTTAATCAACTAAGTTTGCCCCCAAATAGATGATCACATACAAGTATAAAGTTGGACATAGGACATCATTAGTTTTCTTCAAAATGATGGGTGCCCTAATGGCTTAAAAAAGTCTCAAAGGATCTATTTTAGATTATAGACCATTCCTTGTTATCATGTAGATGGTGTTCTCTTTATAAAAGATGTGAATGGTGTGTTGTTGAGGTGTGTTAATAATGATCCGTTTGGTATGCTACTGAAAAAGTTTCATGATGGTGTAGATGGAGGCAATTTCTCCCCAAAAACAACAACTACAAAGATAATAAGGGCTAGGTATTATTCGCTTTGCCTTTTCAAGGATTTATACTCTTGGGTTAAGATGTGTCCTCAATGTGCCTTCTTTGTATGCAAACAAAAACTTGTAGCCCTTCTATTGAACCCTATCCAAGTAAACCAACCTTTCATGCAATGGGGCCTTGATTTCATTAGTGTGATTAACCCTCCATCAAGTGTTGGACACAAATGAATATTGAATACTACTGACTAATTCAAAATATGGGTAGAGGTTGTTGCATTGAAGGAGGAAAATGAAAATTCATCTTGGAGTCTTATGAGAACATTATAAAAAGGTTTAGAGTTCTCCATGTTATCATTTTTGATAATGCACTTACTTTCATAAGTGCTAAATTTTTTGATTGGGAAAATAGGAATGGAGTTTACGTGAGTACCTCATCCAACTATTACCCTCATGGTAATGGATTGGTTGAGTCTACTAAAAAGAATCTCATCAAAATCATCAAGAGGACATTGGAGGATAATCAAAGAGCATGGCACACCAAGTTGAAGACAACATTATGGGCTGATAAGATTACTCCTAAGATATCAATTGGTAACTCTCCTTTTGTGCTTGTTTATGGGAGAGAGGATAGGTTTTCCATATCTGAAGAAATCTCTTCTCTAGAGCTTGCACATCATCTAGATCTACTTGAAAATACACTAATGGAAGTTAGATTAATAGAAGTAATGTAGTTTCAAGAAGAAATAAATAATGCACACAAGGCCATGGAACACCACAAAGTACTCATGAATAAGTCCTTTGACAAAAGAGCAAGTAAAAGAGTTTTCAAGGAAGGTGACTTGGTTCTAAAATGGGATGAGGACATATCAAAACCAAGTAAACATAAAAATTTTGACACTTTGTGTAATGGCCCTTACATCATTAGAAAATGAAAATAAAGCAACTCCTTTAAGATGACCAAGATGAATGGAGAAGGATTGCCTATCCATGTGAATGAGATACATCTAAAGTTATGCTACTTGTCTTTTCAAGTCATGTTTTCTAAATATTAGCTTAGGTATGTGTGCTTAGTATAATTTTTGTGATGTTGTTTCAAAATAGAGTTGCCAAAAATAACTAGAAGAGTCTTAGGGAAAAATAGTGTTTTATAGTGGTTTATTTTACCATTAAATTTATATAAGAATTGTGTTTTAGTTCTTTTGGGTATTTTTACTATTTTTAGTGACCCTATTTTTAAACCAGTTTGTTTAGATTTTGATTAGCAAAATAATTTTTGACGTAAAAACCCTTTTGGAACTCTAAGTTATTTTAGTGTTTAAATTATTGTAAGTTACTTTTGTAGGTTCATAGTGGTATCTTATAGCTAATATATTGTGGATTAACTTTTTAAAAAAAAAATCTCCTTGTGGAATTATTTTTGACATTGCCATTTCATAGGCTATTAAACAATTTTAAGACTGGACTAAGAGGTGAGCTAATCAAGTCTTTTTGTGATGGGATTGAAATTTTATACTTATAAAGGAATGGTTAACCTTGATCAATGTATCCATGGTTGGTATGGTGTTCATATGAGATTTTGAGTGAAATTAGATCTTAGTTGCTCTCTTAGTTTTATTACGCTTGAGGTCTTAGTTGTAGTGTCCTCTTGTCATCGAATCATTCACAGATTATGTTTATTACCATTGGGGATGAGCTTGAGTGAATATATCATTGGTATAAAGTAAACTTGAGTATTTAAGTCAAGTTTATTGATGTAAACTGGTTCTAGTATAGACATAGCTTGTTACAATGAACTTGTCAAGCACCTTGATGAATCTTGCATTCTAAATTGAAGGCAAGCAATGATGTAGCAGGAAATGTACATTAATTATGATTAAATCCATTTAAGTCTGATTTATTAGTGTGTATGATTTATAATATTTATGTAATCTTAGTGTGTAATTACATGGATGGGTTATTATTTGGAGTGTTCACTTGTGTGAAGACAATGCTACACATAAAGAAAAAAAGTGGTAGCATTTTTAAGGGTTTTGCTTGAGTTTTTTGAGGTAAAATTTTGGTCATTAAAAAATCCATAAATGTAGAGACTATGTTTTAGGGGTGGTAGGTGGTCCTATTTTGTTAGGGTGTCCCTATGTTGTGTGGATTGTCTTTTTTGATTTTTTCAACCATTTGATGCTAGTTTTCATGAAAATAGGGTCCTATTTTGAATTCAAGTCATCTATAAATATACATGAATCTTAGTGCCATCATGTATCTATATATAACCTAGAAATAATGTCTAGTACTAATAATCACAACAATATATAAATCTTTTACAATAATTTCTAGAAAAATCAAGTATGCATTTAGACAACATTCATTATAATATTAAATTTCATTGTAGAAATACATTGATTTAAATGACAAAGTAATTATTTAAATTATTTCAAGTGATGCATCTTGAAATGTTAAATTATAGAGTGGCCTAAAAATATCAAGGAAGTGCAACATTTACCTAATGTAACACAAGGCCAAAAACTCATCATTTTCCTTATAATTTTCAAGTTTAGCTACACAATTAGGCCTGGATAAGAAATGAAATTTCCTAGTGATTCCTAGAAAGATACAAAAATCTAAGTGGTTTTTTGAGATCCCCATTTCTAAAAAATAGAGTCATCAATTTTTTTTTAAACCCATATAATACTTGACAAAACTATAATGCCTATAATTATGGGGCTTATAAATGGAATTTGATAGTTTTAACAAGGTATTTTTTCAATAAAAGTTTTCATTGTTGTCATTGTCTTACCACAAAAATGACTATTTACAAATCTCGCTATTTTCAATATATATTTCTAAACCTTAATTTCATATTTTATTAATCCAATTTTAGAAATTAAATTATGTCTTTTACATTATTGTATATCCTTTTAGGCCTAATTAAATGTTTATGAATATATGTGTTATAATTTGTTTGAAATTAAATCAATCTACATTATATTTAGTGAATTTGAATTTAAATAGGAAATATTATAGGATTAATTGTGACTATGTTGAACATTTTCTTACCTTATTGAACATTTTCTTACCTTATTGACACTTCCTAGAATTGTAAACATAATTGTTCTAGCACCCGAAAATGGAAAATTATTAGTTAGAACAAATCCCTCCACCAACCCATTATTTTTTAGGGTTATCTTTCTATTTACACAAAACCCTATTTTTTAATGTCAAACTTTATTTATTGTTTCCAAATTTATCGATATTCAAGGTAAATTTCTAAAACTTCTCTTCGATTGGTTCTAGGAAATTAATTGGCTCAGATTTATTATTTTACATATATTTAGGCCTAGTTAAAGTTTTATGAATATTTTTTTGGGTTTTTGATTAAAATACATTTATTCCTAAATACATGTAGAATATCAAAAATAGTCATGGAATATATAAACGATATTTAGAAAATACACCAATAATTATTATAAGATACAATGTAATTAGTAAAGATACACTTTGGTTGTATTCTTTTACATATTGAGGTAGTTCCTAATATCATTAAATATAATTCATATGGTACCTAATGATAGATCTCACAATGTTTTTCTTGATAAACTATGGATACATAAATTGAAATCAATCCCATCTATTTAACATCAATGTTTAAAATGTGTGTATGAAGATCAAGTCATTAAAATTAGAGGATATGTTTATCACCCAATAGAAAACCAAATTCAATAAAAAAGGAACAAGCAAATATTTATCTTTGATAAATGATGTAGGATCATCCCAGGTGAATTATAAATCCTACAAAACCGATGTTTTGGAGTGCGTGAGAAAATTAAAATATTAGTTATGGAAGATAATGTAAGAGAACTTATGGATTAGTATGAAAGGAAATGAGGATGAACATGTGTGAAAGGTCCTCATAATTAAATTAAGATAACATCGAGTTATGAGGAACTAGGTAGGGTGAACATCACATAGAAGGAAGGAAAATGTACAATAGGAGATGTAAGGAAATTGATGTAGATCCTAAAGAAAGTAAACACATGCCATCAACTAAATATAAAGGATGAAACCTAACAAAATTGGAATTTATATGAATATAAAAAATGGTAAAATCTTATTTAACTAGTAATATAAATAAAAATATCAAGGTATGACTAAGACAAGGATACCCTAAAATAGGCCTTCAAATTTGGGTACCAAACCTACTTGGAGACAATTTTTAGTTTCTTAACTAGATGCACCACTAAACAATCTTTGACAATTATAAAAATGGAGAGTTGGTTCCCCTTTGATGTTGTTAAGAGTATATGGCTATTTATCGATGTGTTTTATAGTTGTTGTTTGAGTGGTAAGGTGGTATGAGAGAATGATCAAGGATTAGTTTCAAACTTTGCCATAATGTAGAGTTGAGAGTGAGTGAAAAAAGAGTTGAGATATATTATAAGGGATCCAAAGAACCATATGTAATGATGTATAGATAACATTATCATGTTACCTAGTTATTATCAAGAAAATGAGTTTAGGTATCTTTTAAGCACTCTGATGGATGTGTGGTTTGGAATCCCTTCCCTAGGAACCCAAGTCATGACCTAAACCATGTGATTTAAAAAAAAGGTCTTGAACCTTAGGGAAATGCAGTGGGAGAATAAAATTTATATGGAAGAGTGCATTAGAGTGATGAAGAAGGTGAGATTGGTAGAATACTAACTGTGAGGCAATCAACAAAGGGAGTTAATAGATCACTAACCATGAGGCATCTAGTGGAGGAGGAGAATCATGTTGATAAAGAAAAAGTGTTAGAATGATTACCATGAGGCAACTAGTAAAATAGGATAGTAGACCACTGATCATGAATAAACTAGTGTAATGTTGTGTAGAAGACAAGTAGATCAATGAAATAACGGCAACCAATAAATAGTGCATGAGATGTGTTTGCTCAAAACATGAATTTGTGGCAGTGGTTCAAGAGTCCCAAATCACCTACATAGTATTGTTCTAGTGGAGAGAAATAGTTAATGGCCTAAAATATTAATCACTGATATAATTATTGTCAGTGAGGTACATGGTTTTTTTGGTGGTGAATCCTAGTTAATTCATAAATATTCCATTTTCTTGAATTTTGACTTGTCTACTTTTTTGAACCAATAAACAAAACTAGGTCATCTAAATTTTTAGTATGTAAATTACATTTTTATCCTGGCTCACCTATCATTTACAACTAATTTCACAATTATGAGTATAAATCACCATGACCTCAAAAGACATTTTGCTTGATTTTACCAATATATGTGGGCATAACCTAGATGTCCATCTACATAGTCAAGATGCCATTATACCCATTTTAAAAGCTAGTCTACATGCTCTAGATGTTATACTACATGCCCTATATTTTTTTTAAAAATATAAAAATGTAATCATCAATATCTTTCATCCTAAAATTGATTGCATATTTGGATTCCTCTAAAAAATTATATAATTTCAAAAAATGAACCAACTTTATTTGAATCTATATTTAAAATTTATGTTCATTTAAAGCTCTAAATGGTGATAGGATTCTCTAGACAGTTGATGAGAGGTTCTGTATGGTGATCATAGGCTCTAGATGGTGACTAGAGCTCTAAATAGTGATCAAGGGCTCTAGACAGTGACCATAGGCTATAAATACCAACTAGAGGATCTAAACGGTGACTAGAGGCTATATATGATTTTATAAAGCCTCTAGTTAGCATATAAAGCCTAGGGTCAACCATTTAGAGACTATGATCACCATCCAAAGATTCAAAAGAACATAAATTTTGCATACAGATTTAGATAAAAAATGAATCTTTTTTTAACTTGTCTAATTTTTTTAGTGAAATCCAAATATGTAATAAATATTAGGATGAAATATATTTATGATGAAAATTTTTCCATTTTTTAAATGAGCATATACAGTGTGTTCTAGATGGTTGAATATAAGCTTTAGATGGACAACTACAATCTCTAGATGGCATCTACAGTGTCTATATGCCATTCAGAGGGTCTCGACATGATCCATATAATTTAGACACTATCAATAGGGTATAGATAGAAGTGCCTAAACATTTTTTTCGAGTTCCACCTTGGGTTTTTGTTGACCAAATTTGACCATGCAGGTCAAATTAGGACCCCTATAGGTAAAAACATGTTTTAAGGTGTTTTAGTGGTTTAATATTATGTCATAAGCTATATTATAAGTCATTTCATGTCATTTCATGTCACATTAGCCTTGGTCTTGGTCATTTCCAATATTTGTGTCTTTTTGAGTTAGTTTGGGGGTTAAAATAGAGCATTAAATGACTTGTATGTCCTCCTTGGTAAATTTTAAGGTATAAAAATGTGATTATATGTCCCATGTGTTATAAGAAGTCTTAATTAATTGTTTATAACTAAAAAGTGGTAGGTTATTTAGAATAAAGAGCAATTTTCTTGGAAAAAGGGGAGTTTCTTGAGGTGTACAGACTTATACGACCTCATATAGTTGGGAACACTTCAAGAGTTTCCCTTGGTCTTCCAAAAACTTTTTATAGTGATTAGTTTGATCATAAGATCTAAAAATTTGAGAAAATTATTTCCCTCTTCTTTCATTAGGCTTGGTAAGCAAGAATGGCCCTCAAGTTTGTACTTGGTATGGTTAGTAGGAGAGGTTTTAGGAAAAATGATCCTAGGGGTGTATTATAAACTCATTAATATTTAATTTGATGTTTGGTTGTATATACTTTATGAACTATTCCTAAGAAGTTGACCTATCTAATTTGCTTACTAATTTATTCACCCTATAGGTTTTGCTTTGGTTTAAATAAATCCATACAATAAACCTAATGATATTGATTCTATATGATTTATAATCCATATTATCATGATTTCCATGATTATTTTCATGTTTTTCAAATATCTCATGAGCTAATTAGTTCAGTTTGTAAGTTGATGTTTCAAGTGAAATGGTAGTCAATTTCATTACTTGTAGAAGGTTGTATTCTCTAAAAGGGATTAATATGAGTAGGATATGGTGTTTTAAATGTTTTAATTCCATAATTAATACCTAAATTCCATGTTTTTCCTCATAATCCCATGTTTGGATCAAACATTTAGTCCATTGTCATACTCAGTCAGCTCTTTACCCACTTCTACTTGTAGTCATGGTGAAGCACAAGTATGGTGCCTATATAACAAGTTCACATAGGTGTGATGAAAGTTTAAAATCCTTGGTATATATTTTGTCTACATGAAGTATTAAGTTTAACATTCCAATGGTTGATATAATACTATATCAGTCATATAAAACACTTTCAGACAATCTACCATGAACGTACTCATCTACAAGTGCCATGGAGAGAGAGTATCACATTAAAATAAAGCTACCTTGACTTGTTATAAGCCTTCATATGTTCAAGGAGACCCATTTTAAAATTTTAATGACGTACCATTATTTTTGAAGGTTCATACACCATGTGTATGATTCATGTCCTACCCACTGCCCTGTCTACAACTACATTAACACCTATAGGAGGGCAGTAATACTAAATAAGAGTTTTGGACCTTGATTCAAGTATTTCATGATAAAATAATTATGTTTTAAAGAATTTAAAATGTCTAGTAATTAATTACATGTCTACACCCCATTACCACTACCTAAACTCATGTCTACTACCTGCACTATGAAATTACCACCTATAGGTAGATTAACAAGGAGTTAAAGAGCCATTTTGAAGTGTTGGATCATGATATAAAACCCTAATTAAAGTCCTGATGTGATGTAGAGAGAATGTTATATCTAATTTAAAGGCTATATTTACAAATGGTAGTGGGAAATCATGTTCAAATATTTAATAATAGTGTTTAGGGATCAAATCCCCAAAAGTGCAAAATAAAGCACCTAAGCATTCTACTAAGGTCATATGGTAGGGTTAACATGGGTCTTGACCAATGTAGATATACTCATTATATAACCATATCTTAAGTATATCAATTTGAAAAATATATATGATATATTACTAATGGAAGGTATAAGTTTGAGGGCTCAAAGTTGCCTATTTAGACACTAAACTCAGTTGATAACATCTATAAGATTTTGAGTCTTTGAGCAACCTTGTTTTACAAGTTGATATCCTAGACTATGCCACCATGATTGAGTGTTTAAAAATATTTTAAAGGATTATTTATGACCTATTTATCATATAAATAGGTTATAACACCATATTTCAAGTCTAATTTACACCTACAGGTGTCCCTTCACAAGAAAATGCTCACCTACGACTAAGTAAATAGATAGTGACCTAGTTGATGACTTTTCTAGGTTTTTGGCATGGAAAATGCATGGTATAGGTGAATAAAATAAATATGGTATGATAATAAAGGTTTTAACAGGACCATATATCAAGTAAAAAATCCTAATAGTGTGATTTACAGTTATAAGCTTTTACTTGTCTCAGTACAATCCACTTTAGTTGATTGTATGCAAAAGTGATTTGAAAGGTGGTGTTTTGATGTTTTCATTACACAAAAACTAATAAAATGGGTAAAAAAAAATGTGTAATGACCTTATAATATCCTAAATAAACCTATGAGCATTACCTTAAATCTTAAATCATACAATCTTACCTATAGGTGCCCTTGCAAATACAAAGCAAAGTCAGAAGTCACATTTAGACATGTACTATCAAGGTATAGAAAGAGATATGTAAGGAGTTTAAGTGTTTAAAATACCTAGAGTGAATTAATCATGACCATGAGGGTCTATATAAGCTCTTGAAAATGGAATATAATGCAAAAAAGGGGATCCAACAAGCAACATACAACCTATATCCTCAAACCCTACATATAGTCCACTCCACACAAGTCTATCTTGGGGTTCAAAGATTTTAGAGGGTCAAATGACCTGACCAAGGGATATTTTTTTTTTAGACGGTCTCTATGGCATGAGGAATCCAATATAATGTTCACTTAGTCTGAGGGAATAGGAAAAATACCCTTTGTTTTATCTTAGATAGAGGGTACTCCCTAAGAGTCAAAATTGGTAGGTTTTGAATAAGGGAGACAAAAGGATGAGCTAGGAACTATTTTGACATATGTAGGAAGTCTAGGAGGTTGGATAACATATGAACTAATAGGTATGATCATGCATATGGGTCAAAACCTCAATAGATTAGTCCAAACCTACAAGAGTTGTAGACAAGCTTATTAGGCATAGTTAGGCTTTGAATCCAAATGGGAGGTCAATCTCTAATATAATTATAGGAGATCATTCCAATGGATTGGAGCATGTGTATGAGGTAATTTTAGTTGTTTAAAAACATCCAACTTGTAGATAAAGCACAAGGAATCCATTTTGGGGCTTTAAGACAACTTAGGCCTGTAGGAAATGGAGAAGAAAGTTTGAGTGGATAAATTTGGAAGCTCATATCTACATTGAAAACTTTAATGGACATTAAAGGAGATAGGACAAGTTATTTAGGGTATTAAACATAAAATTTGTTCCATTAAGTTAGGAATTTAATGTTATACCTTTATGAAACGTCACTAAAGGTCAAAACTACTTAAAACCCTTGCAAACCCTTGGAAAGGACCTGATTAAGGAAATGAAGATGGTGAGGTATCCAAATGGGCCAGAGTGACCATGAAAGTGATTTAAACTTGTATAATATCTCTTAATATCATCCCCATCCTTTTGTACTATATAGATAGAGTACAAAATAGGGTATTTTTTTATAGTTTTGTTCATTGTGCAGGTTTTAAGAGGTTTAAAGAGATGAAATCAATTTTGAAAGAAATATTGAGACTTAATATAACTCCCCATTTCCATTTCATGACTTTAAAAAACAACTAAGTTTTCCTAAGAAAGCTCTCATTTTAGCTAATTAGAACTAACATAATGAACATGACAGGGAGAAGTGTGATAACTTCAAGTCAAATCCTTTTTAAGGTGTACCTAAGCAATCTAAGGACATGGAGAGTATTTAAAAGTTTCATCCACTCAATTTTATGTATTTTCATGGAAAATTAAATCCAATTTTGAGACCAAGTATACAAGGTGGGGGAAAGAGGAGTTTCTTTGACTGCAGGCCGTGATGGCTCATTTTTAGAGGAGTCTACGTGATTATGAATGTAACCAATGAATGGAGAAGTATGTTTGAAACAATTTCCTCTCAATACACTAATTATTAATTCCCTAGTTATTTTTGGGATGTTCAAATAGGGGTGAATGATGAAGGCAGTTTCCTTATGCAAAATGAGAACTCTTATGCCACATTTCAAGAGTTTCATGACTTGGGGTGATACTTGTGCTTCCTAACTTTGCATGATAAGTTTCATATTCCCTCTTCATTCACATTAGCTCATTTACTCAGATTTACAAATGTATTTATTTCCTTTGGACTTCTCAATACTCTTCTTTCTTTCAATTTCTATAATAACTAGCCATTTTGGCCTTTGTAAAATATACTCCACCTGAGTATGGCAAAGCCCTACTCATTTTCATACCATAAGATCAATAAAGACTAATGATTTTACCTCTTTTATGACTATTCATAGTGTTTTCACTTGAATGATTGATCTTGATTAGTGATGACTATTATTTCCTTAGCATTGTTGTCTCATTCTCACACCTATTTGTAGCTTGAAATATTCTTCTTGAATGTCATGTGAAGTGCCAAGATTGAGTGAGTTAGTATATTAAATAGTGCCATTCAAGGCCTCTTTTCTAGTTCACCTAGAATAAACATTCATAATAACCTCATAATGCAATACTGATATGAAAATATTTAGATTAGAGAAGTGTATGCCTAGATAGTCACTTGGTCTCATGTGTGACATACAACTGGTTGTTAGTCATCAATCGATTTGGTGTATCACCACCTTTATGATAGTTTACTTTTAGTTTTTCTCTCCCTTTTCCTTGTAAGCATAGGTTTAGTAGTGGTCCAAAATTGGTACATCTAGAGAGGTATCCCTATCTAGAAATTTAACTCATTCTTAGGCTACCCATATCTTAGAGGTGTTTCAATTGTGCCACTTAGATGAGGAGAGCTGAGACATATCCTAAAAGGGTTAAAATACACGTGAAAATAATTTTTGGCATGGTTAGTGGGACTCATTTTTCAAGAAGTTGAAATATTTTTGGTGTTGTCTTTCAACACATCAACTTTTGGAAGCATCTATCCAAGCATCAACGGTGAATCTAAAGTTACATCAACTGGTCAATTATCCTAAGTTTCCATTTTGAATATTTTTCATAATGTTTCTTTGTGTTCTTAATTATAAATGAATTTTTATGGCTAATTTTGGTGTTGATTATTATTTTACACAAGTTGGTGTGGTATCTCCAGCTTATGGCATTCCTTATTAGCATTTATATGATCCTTATCAGCCTTGCCATGATCCTTAATAGCTCCAATATGACCCTTATCAACCTTTTCATGAGTTTTATCAATCCTATAACAAGCCTTATCAATACCTTGCTCCTGCTAGTCAACCTAACCACTTATCAAATCAGTCCATTTCCACTTTCAAGCAAACTCACTTGGGATATGAAAGGTACATGATAGATCTTGACACATAAAGGTAACATGGTATAGATATTCCTAGTCATTTCATTCATAATGTGGGATATGCATTATATCTAGTTAAAAGAGAGTGGACACCTATTGAGAGAGCCAATTGGAAAAGGCTTATAAGTGAAATGTTAGATGTGGGTGGCCTAATTGCATCCTTATAAGATAGGCTAATAATTCATGAGGAGCAACCTCACCAAGTCTATCAGCCCTCATATCCACCTCTCCAAGATTTATATCAGTCCTACTTAAACCCTACTTATGAATCCAATCAAATTTGTCAAAGTCAACTTTTTCCCAATTAGTTGGAAGAGAGAGTTGGAAAGACAAACCTTATTTTTGAAGCAAATCTTGATATGTAGATTGAGTTAGATAATAAGAAGATGTAGAAGTTCATATAATTAGAAAAGGATTTGGAATATAAGCCCTCATTTCCCTCTCTAATTAGATCCACACCTCAAGAAGAAACCTCTAGATATGATATTCCATGTTGGAGACAAGGTAGAGAATCCAAGCCTAAGGAGATCCCAAGTTTTTATAACACTTCATCCACTCCTCAAATTACATCACTACCTCAATAAAAGACTCATAATACTAACATCCTAAGCTAGAATAAGATAGTGGAATCATGGAAAAAGAAAGAGGATAGAAGCCTAGATAAAGAGTGTGATGTTTAGAAAGAGCTTGATCCTATGCAAACTTCTCTCACCTTTCCTCATGATACCTATTACTTTCCATCTCAGCTCTCTTGTACTCATTATCCTCATGAATATTCCTATTAAATTCAATATAGACTTTTCCAAGAGAATATATTCAATAAAATTGAAGAGAAGAGTTTTTAGAATGAAATTATTGAGTCAAGGTGTGATGGAAGGTTTAGAGCCAAAAGAATATCCTATGCTTAAACACATCCCATCTAACCTTAATAAAGAGAGTAAGATAGATAAGATTTTAATGAAGATATTTTGAAGGAAGAAAACCAATGTATTTTATCCCAAGGTCTATCTTCCCTTCCTCAAGATCTCCCAAAAGGATCCCCTACAATTCATTCTCAATCTGATATTGAGTTCTATGTGCCACCTCCACCAACTAGTTCATCTTATCCTCACCCCATCACCCTTTGCCTTGATGTACCTATGGTATAGGATTATAAAGAGGAGTAGTTGGTTGATAAAAATTTATAAATCTTTCTTGAAGAAAATATAGATTCTTGGCAGCCCCTTTGGGCTAAGTCACTTGATTTCAAGATGCCTAGTCTTGGCATCACCAAGAAGGAGAAGGAGATTGAAGATATTGCAGTCTTTGAGAAAAAAAGTCAGGTTATGATAGTTGAGATACAAATTGAGAACCCTTAATAGGTCTTAAATTCTAAGAAAGAGGTGAGTCCTTGTGTTGAGTCTTTTTGTTGTGTTGATAATTAGCAATGCCTTCCTTATATCAAAGAAGAAATCTTGGATGAAGTCCTTTTGGATTATAAAGAAGAGGATGAAAGATCTTATCTTGTTGTTCTCCTTCAATATGTTGATCAAAGAGAAGATAAGGGCTTTTGGTAGTAGTTTTTTATCATTTGTAATGAGTTTTAATCTCTCAAGGGGTCTACAACTTCCTTAAATTTGATTGCAAGTAATGGTAAGCAAGATGAAATTTTTCAAAATGTCATAGATGAGCCAAAGAAGATTTCATCTTAGCCTTTAAAGATAAAATCAAGATTATATTGGCCTAAATATTCCAAGGAACATTAAACTAATCCTCTTTAAAACATGCCTACAAAAAAGATGCAAGTTGATCATGAGATAAAGAGTGGGCAATAATATGAGGCATGTGTATAAGGCCAAGAGGAATACATTTACATTAGAGACCTATTTGAGGATAGTCTAATTAAGAGAATAGAAAGTGAAGTGCCAATAAATAGGTCTGATCTACTAATCTTACAATCCAAATAACAACATGCTTGGCATTATGATTCATCTTATGAAGAAGGAGATGCAAGGAAATTTCCTTTTGATCCTAGAAAGGGAGGTATGCTTAATTTTAACTTGTACATATTGGTTTGTTTTTTTTAATTTCCCTAAGTGCTTTGAGCACGTGTGTGTGTGTGTGTGTGTGTGTGTGTGTGTGTGTGTGTGTGTGTGTGTGTGTGTGTGTGTGTGTGTGTGTGTGTGTGTGTGTGTGTGTGTGTGTGTGTGTGTGTGTGTGTGTGTGTGTGTGTGTGTGTGTGCGCGCGCGTGTGTGTGTTTGCTTTGTTTTATGTGTGTCCTTTATTTTGTGTGGTTAAGGTAGTCAGGAAGTCTTGTCTTGATCAAAGCTTGTTATCAATGGTCAAATTCATCTTGTGTTTCAAAATTCTAATGAATCCCTAAACCCAATGGATTGATAAGGCTATTGATATTTATTATAGCAGGCATACTACCCCTATGAGTTACTAATTTGTTGACCAAATTTGACCCTTCAGGTTAAAATGGGACCCTTATAGGAATAAAACTTGTTTTTATGTGATTTAGGGGTATAATATTATGTCATAAGGTGTATTATAGGTCATTTCATGTCACATTAGCCTTGGTCTTGGTCATTTTCAATATTTATGTCTTTTTGAGTTATTTTGGGGCTTAAAAAAAACATTAAATGACTTTTATGACCTCCTTGGGAAATGTGAATGTATATGAAGGTTATGTAACTTCCCATGTGTCCTACTAAGTCTTAATTAACTATTTATAACTGAAAAGTGGTAGATTCTTCAAAAGAAAGAGTAGTTTTCTTGAGGTATGTGGACTTGTATGACATCCTATAGTTGGAGACACTTCAAGATTTTCCTTTGGTATTCCACACACTTTTTACAGTTATTAGTTTGATTAGAATCTCTAAAAATTTGAGAAAACCATTTCTCTCTTCTTTTACTAGGCTTGGCAAGTAAGAATGGCCCTCAGGTTTGTACTTGGTATGATCAACAAGATATGTTTCAGGAAAAATGCTCCTAGGGGTGTCTTCTAAACTTAGTTAGATTATATTTTATGTTTGGTTGTAGAATAATGGTGGTATATGCTTTATTAACTATTCCTAAGAAGTTAACCTATCCAATTTTCTTGATAATATGTGCACCCTATAGGTTTTGCTTTGGTTTGAAGAAGTTCATACAATCCAACTTCTAAGATTGATTCCAAATGATGTTGAATCCTTCCTCCCATTTTTTCCCTACCTAGTTTCATGTTTTACAAAGATCTCATGGGCTAATTAGTTCAATTTATAACTTGATGTTCCAAGTGAAATGGTAGTCAATTTCACTACTTGTAGAAGGTTGTATTCTCTTTTAGGGATTCATATGAGTAGGATATGGTGTTTTCCATGTTTCAATGCCATAGGGACTACCCCATTTCCATGTTTGGTCTCATAATTCCATGTTTGGATCAAACTTTTAGTCTATTATCATACTCAACAATCTCTTTACCCACTTCTACTTGTAGCCATGGTAAAACACATGTATGGGGCCTATATAACATGTTCACAGAGGTGTGATGAAAGTTATAAAGCCTTGGTATATATTTATTAACATGAAGTAGTAAGTTGAACATTCAAATGGTTAAAATAATATTTTAACAGTCATATAAAACACTTTCACATAGTCTACCATGAACATACTCATCTACAGGTGCCATGGAGAGAGAGTATCATGTTTAAATTAAGATTAATTGACTTGTTATAAGTCTTTATGTGTATGATTCATGTCCTGACCACTACCCTATCTACAACTCCATTAGCACCTATGGGAGGGAAAGAATACTAAATAAGAGTTTTTGACCTTTCTTAAATGCTTTCATGATGAAAGAGTTATGTTTTAAGGATTGAAAAGGTCTAGGAATCAAGGAAAGGTTTTCACCCCATGACTACTACCTAAACTCATGTCTAATACTTGAATTATGAAATAACCACCTAAAAGTGGCTTAATATGGAGTTAAATATAAATTTTGAAGTGTTGGATCATGAGATGGAACCCTCCTTGAAGTCTTGATGTGATGTAGAGAGCATGATAGACCTACTTGAAAGACTAAATGGACAAATGGTAGTGATAAATCATGTTTAATGATTCAATAATAGTGTTTAGGGATAAAATCCCCAAAAGTGAAAAATGAAGCACCTAATCATTCTTTTTGAGGTCATATGGTAGGGTTACCATGGGTCTTTACCAATCTAGATATACTCATTCTATATGGTTAAGGTCATATGGTACGGTTACTAGGGGTCTTCACCAATATAAATATACTCATTCTATATCCCTATCTTAGGTATATCAATTTTAAAAATATATAGGATATATGAATAATGGAAGGTAAAAGTTTGAAGTCTCAAAGTTGACTTTTTAGACACTAAACTCAGTCAATAACATCTACAAGATTTTGAGTCTTTGAGCAACCTTATTTTCCAAGTTAATAGCCTAAACTATGGCACCATGGTTTAGTGTTTCCAAATAGTTTAAATGAGTATTTATGACCTAATGGATAATTTAAATAGGTTATAACACCATATTTCAAGTCTCATATATACCTACAAATGTTCCTTCACAAGAAAATGCTCACCTACAACTGACCAAGTAGACAATGACCCATTTGATGACTTTTCTAGGTTTTTTGGCGTGGAAAATTCATGGTAGAGGTGACTCAAAGAAATATGGGATGAAATTTAAGGTTTTAAAAATACCATATATCAATGAAACATTCCTAAGAGTGTGATTTAAACCTACAAGCTTTTACTTGTCTCAGTACAATCCACTTTAGTTGATTGTATGCAACAATGATTTGAAAGGTAATGTTTTGATGTTTACATTACATAAAAACTAATAAAATGGGTGAAAAAATATGTGTAATGACCCTATAATATCCTAAATAAACCTATGATAATTACCTTCAAGCCTAAATCATACAATCATACTTATAGGTGCCCTTGCAAACACAAAGCACAGTCATAAGTCACATTTAGACTTGTACTATCAAGGTATGGAAAGAGGTATGTAAGGAGTTAAAGTGTTTAATATAATATTAGTGTATTAATAATGACCATCAGGATATATAAAATCTATTTAAAATGGAAAATAATTCATAATAGGGGATCCAACAAGCAACATGCAACATATATCCTCAAACCCTGCATACAATCCACTCCACACATGTTTATCTTAGGTTTTAAATATTTTAGAAGGACAAATGACCTAAAAAAGGCCTAAATTTTTGTGTAGATGGTAGATATGACTTTGGTTATCCCACCCAATATTAACTTATTTTGATTGAATAGGGGAAGTACCCTTTATTTTATCTCAGATAGAGGGTACTCCCCTAGAGTCAAAATTAGTAGGTTTTGAATAAGGGAGACAAAATGATGAGCTATGACATGTTTTCACATATGTATGAAGTTTGGGAGGTTGGATAACATCTAAAATAGTAGGTATGATCATTCATATGGGTAAAAACCTCAAAAAAGTATTTCAAACCTACAAGAGTTATAGACATGCCTATTAGGAATAATTAGGCTTAGAATCTAATTGGGAGGTCAATCTGATATATAACTATAGGAGATCATTATAGTGTATTTGATAATGTGTATGAGGTAATTTAAGATGTTTAAAAACCTCCAACTTGTAGATAAATCACAAGGAATCCATTTTTGGGCTTTAAGACAACTTAGGCCTACAAGAAATAGAGAAGAGAGTTCAAGTGGACAAATTTAGAAGCTCATATCTACCTTGAAAAATTACATGGAGACTCAAGGAGATAGGATAAGTTAGATAGGGTATTTAAAATAAATTTTATGGCATTAAGTTGAGAATTGAATATTAGACCTTTATGGAACATCGCTAAAGGTCAAAACAACCTAAAACCCTTACAAACCCTTAGAAAGGACCTGATTAAATAATTGAAGATGGTGATCTATCCAAATGGGACAGAGTGACAATGAAAGTTATTAAAAATTGTAGAAGACTTTATTAGTCTCCTCCCCATCCTTTTGGAGTATACATAATTATACATATGGAGTATAAAATAGGGTATCTTTTATAATTTTGTGCATTATGTAGGATCTAAGATGTTTCAAGAGATTAAATAAAATTTGGAAGGAATATTGAGACTTAATATAACTCCCCATGTCTATTTCATTCCTTTTAAAATCTCCTAAGGGTTTTTATAGGATCTCTCATCCTAGCTAGTTAGAACATGCATAGTGAACATGATAGTGAGAAGTGTGAGAACTTGAAGTGGAAGCCTTTTCAAGGTCTACCTAAGAAATATAAGTCCATAGAGAGTATTTACATCCCTTTTATATATTTTCATGGAAACTTTAAGCTCGATTTTAGGCCAAGTGTGCAAGGTGGAGGAAAGAGGAGTTTATTTCGCTATCGGTAGTGATGGCTCATTTTCAAAGGATTCTAGGTGATTAGGAATGAAAAAAATGCATGGAGAATCATGTTTGAAACCATTCCCTCTATGTTTAATAATTATAACTATCCCTAGTTAGTTTTGGGATGTTCAAATAGGGGTGAATTATGAAGGCAGTTTCCTTGTGCTGAATGAAAACTCCTACACCACATTTCAAGAGTTTCATGACTTAGGGTACACTTGTGCTTCCTAACTTTGTATTATTAGTTTCATATTTCCTCCTCATGCACATGTAACTATTTTTATTATATTTACAAGTATTCTTGTGACCTTTTGACTTCTCTCTTATCTTCTCTCTTTCAAGTTCTACAAGAACTTGCCATTTTGGCCTTTATAAAATATGCTCCACTTGAGTATGACAAAGCCTTGATTATTTGAATACCATAAGATAAATAAATACTAATAATTTTACCTCTTATATGACTATTTATAGTGTGTTAAATTTAATTATTTATCTTGCTTAATGATGACTATTGTTTCCTTATCATTATTGTCTTATTCTCACACCTATTTGTAGCTTGAAAACTTCTTCTTGTAGGTCATTTGAAGTGTTCTATGAAGTGTCAAGGTTAAGTAAGTTAGTCTATTTACTTGTTCCATTTAAGACCTCTTGTCTATTCCTCCTATGCTAAACATTCATCACAACCTCATAATGAAATATTGATGTTAGAAGATTCAGATTAGAGAAGTGTATGCCTAGTTAGTCTCTTGGTCTCATGTGTGACATGCAGCTATTTGGTAGTCATAAATCAATTTGGTGTATCATCAACCTTAGGATAGTTTACTTTTATTTTTTCTCTCCATTTTATTTTCAAACATATGTGTAGTAATGATCCAAAAGTGGTATATCAAGGGAGTTATCCCTATCTAGAGATTCACCTCATTCTTAGGGTACCCATACCCTAGAGGTGTTTCAATTGTGCCACTTGGATGAGGAGAGATAAGAAATATCCTCAAAGTGTGAAAATACAAGTGACAATAGTTCCCATTCATGATTAAATTACTTTCCCTTCAGTCACTATGAATTCGAAATGTACTTTCCAATATTCACCATAATTTTACATAGGGATTTTTCCTCAAGGTCCCATAAAAAAACCCTAGTGAGGTATTCAAGTGAAAAAATGAGTGAAGAAATAAATGTGGATTTTAGATAGTCCAAATGTGAATGAGATGATAAGAGAACTAAGTAATTTATAACCATGAGGAAAATAAGTGCAGTAAAAGTGAGTTACTAATATAATCACTGATAGGGAAAATTGAGCACAATAAATAAATTGAGTCATAGATAACATCACCAATTTGAGGTATTCCATTTGCAAAAGAAAATATGAGATCTTAAAATTATATATCACCATGAGATATTCAAGTGCATATAATAATCATGGGTAAAATCACCAATTAGAGGTAGAAGGGTGTAGAAGAAAATAAATAAATGAGGGTAGAATTTTTTATTAGAAGTAGCTAGTGCAAAAGTTACTTGAGGAAGAATGCCTAAAAATCACTAATCTAAGGTAGTTAGGGTGAAAAGAATATTCTAATCATAGTATTGGGTAGAAAGTGTTCAAGTAAAATTATCCATTGTGTGTGGATGGGTATAAAAAAAGAGGGGAAGGAATGATGTTTGTGCTCCAGAGCATAAAAGTGTAAATAAAAATATCAAGTGGAAGGAAAGATTTTTTAAAGAAGTAGGGAGAGATTTGAAAGAGAGAACCCTTAAGAACTTGGAAGTGTGTATGATAATAGATAATATGAGTAGATTTATCTAATAAATAATTCTTAACAAAGGAGATTAAATGTGTCATAGATGTGAGGATAATTTATTGTTAAAGAGTGTAGATTAATATGGAGGGGTGAAGTGTGAAAGAATTAGGTTATGTGGTAGTTCAGTAAGGGGTTAGAGATAATTCAAAGAAAAGAAGATATGGAAAGGAAAAAAATGGTGATAAAATTGAAACACTAGAGATACTTTGAGGATAATAAGAGATGGCAATGCAATGAAAGGATGATAAAATGAAAACATTTAGTTTGCACACTAATATAAAAATTAGTGTAATCATATAGCCACCTCAAATTAGAAGGAAGTATATAGGTTTGTCTATTATTGGAATATAAATTTGAGCCATCATAAAAGGCAAGAGGGATAAAATTATGAAGAGGAACAAATAAAAAGGGTTGAGGTTAAAGGAGGGTGTTGAGGGTAGTTGCCCATCTAGATCATAATGGGTGAAGGAAAGGTGGATGCTACACTACTAAGATATAATTAACACTCAAGATTTTTTTGATAAGAATGAATCAACTTGAATAGGATAAATTAATTTAGGGATAAGGAAAAGATAAAAAGTTTTATTATGCATGATGTGGAAGATGTGTTGATGAAGAGTTTCTGAGAACACAATGGAGATTTATAGAGCATAGAAGGAGGAAGGGTGAAATGGATACCCCATGGGATAAGGAGTTAAAATCAAGAATAATGAGGTGAAGTGGTCAATGTGTAGTTAAACCTAAGTTATCTAATAGACAAAGATATAAACACATTGATATAATGAATTGGAGGATAATATTTAGAAATATATAAGAGAGGATATAAAAGAGGAATCTAAGAGTTGATAATATATTGACTATGATGGATAAGTGTGTAGTTGTAAAGGATGAATCACTCAATTATAGGAGGACATAGGAGAGATCTATAGGTCATCAACTAAATACCTCAAAATAGAAAGTTATAGAATACAAGTGCACAAGAAGGAATACTTATCATGAAGGACTAGTAGAGATATGCTTAACATGTAATAAGAACAAAGTAGAATGGTGTACATGTAGGTGATGTAGGAGAGTGATGAGGATGAATAGTTTCTTGTTGAGAAACTAAGGTTTGTAGAGCACTGAATATTGAGGTGGATATCATAGTGTTCCAACCATTTGGAGACACCTTAAATAAATAAGAATTAGAGTTAAATAGTGTGAAATAGAGACTAGTATATCATATAGCATTGAGGTAGCTAGTATAGTGGTGAAATAATCAAGAGAATTCTCAGGAAGAATAAGTATAGTTTAGATTAGTGAATTCAAAGGCTATAATATCACCAAACATTGAGGTAGATAATAGAAAAAAAAGTTTTAATACATGATAAGTAAGGAGAGAAGATATTCCCTGAGAGAAAATGGAGGATATTAAATTTTCAAACATTGAGGTAGCTATCATGGGGTGAAATTTTGAGACTAACCAATAAAGGTGGATTATGGAGAAGAAGTGTTTCATTTAAAGAAACTAAATGTTCTTTGATGATTAAATTTGAGATAGATGGTATAAACACCAAGTATATAGATGCACAAAGAGGAGAGAGAGATATATAAGGAACACTAGACAAGGAGAATATGCATGAGATTATTAGATGTGTAACAATAAATAAAAGTAGATGAAGCATTTATATCACAAGGCATGTAAGGGATGAAGTAAATAATAAAAAGGGTGAGATTGTATGGGGAATATATATAATCCATAAGGGTGAATATAAATAAGATGTATAAAATGAAATTGATCCTAAGGAGTGAATATTGTAATGGATAAAAAGCACCAAGAAGCTAAAGTGTGCAGGGAATAAGAGGAAAGAAAGGATAGCACTAAGAAAGACTAGATCAAATTGATAGAGGTAGGATATGCATAAGTGGAGTTGAATTGGAGAAAAAAGAAGCATGTAAGGAAGATGAAATGGAATAGTGCTATAAGAGGACTATCTTAAGATTGTAAAGGCATGAGATGCATGATGAGAGTAGTATATGATGAAGGGAGATAAGAAGAAAAAGGTGAATAATTAAGATGGGAATTCAAGTTTCTCATAGAGTTGATTATTTTTGTGTTTAGGAAAAAATTATAGGAGTGAATGAATGTCCACTTGAAATAAAATGCAAATGAGAGCACAAAATAGATGATAATTTTCCTAAAGGCAAAGGGTGGAAATGTGCCTAAAAGAGCACAAGATGTAGAGCCATATACATTAGTGTTGAATTAGGTGAAGAAGAGTTGGTTTGTATCCATTTTAAGAGGAAAAATATGTAATGTGTATAATAATAAGAAACCACTATAAGGAGGTATAAAATTAAGTTAGAATAAACCTATAATAGATGGATAGAGCATAATTTTATTCACTTATGACACTCAGGATTTTATAGAATATGGAGCATAGAAATATAAAAATAGAAATAATGAAAAGTGATTGAAGGGATAAAAAATGATAAAGACATATGATAGAAGTACCACATAGATATCTTTTTTAAAGGGCATGCAATGGAAAGAGTATCAAGAGAAGGAAGAAATTTCATCCAATATAAGAATTTACAAAGGTGCATAAGAAGTGTTGAACAAATACCATAGTAAAGATGAGTAATCTGAATGAGCACAAACCCATGAGAACTAGGAAGAAGGGTCACATAAAGGAAGTAGGTAGAAGAGTATTATCATACATGCACCAAAGAATGAGGATGACAGAACTTGGTAGATATAGATGGGCTTAGATCCACAGGAGTGAACTAAATAATATAGGATGAGAAGGGTGTATAGGAGAGCCTTGTAATGTACACACAAGGAGATGTTGTAAAAACTTGGTGGAAGCAAAAGGAAAAGGTGGACACAAACCTATTAAAGGATCAAGGAGAATTAAAAATAATGAGAAAAATTTAGAAGAAGAGAAGAGAGAGGAAAGAGGATGAAGAGGAAGAGTGAAAAAAATGATATGAAGAGTATTTAGAGCATAAGAGGATAAATAAATCTTGCTTATTCAAAATAAAGTTGAAAATTAATCACCTTTTTTGAGGTAGATAACCAAAATAGTGACTACATCACTACATTTAAAATTACCTATGGAGTTTGATTTAAGAACATCCCAAGTGAATTGGAAATCCTACATTACCATAACTTTGGAGTGTAAAAGTAAAGTAAATTTTGGCACTGGAGTATAGTTCAAGAGAACTTGTATATAATTCAAGAAAATAAGGAGGAACAAATTCAAATGGTGCACATAATAAAATCAATATAGTATAGAATTTTGAGGAGGTAAAATAAAGTGAACCATGTGAAGAAGAAAGGAACACCTACAACAAGGGAGCCTAGAAGTAAGGCAAAAGGAAATAGATGTAGATCCTAAGACAAATAAATACAATAGACAATGAACCATATATAAACGATGACACATAGAAAATATGGAATTAATATGATGGCAAAAATTGAAAATAAATATGAGGAAATATATGATTTTTTCTAAGAAAAAAATATCAAGGTTATACTAAACCAAGGCTACCCTATCATAAGCCTTAAAATGTGGGTTCCAAGCCTACTTGATGATAGTTTTTAACTACTTGACCAAATTAACCAATGACCAAGCTTAAAAAATTATAAAAATGTGCGGTGGGTCCCATTGGAGGTTTTTTAGAATATATGGTTGTTATAGGTTGTTGATAGTTTCAAGTTGAGAGGTAAGGCTATAAGAGAGAAGGGCTTGAGGCTTAAGGGATGAACATTTCCAAAATGTAAAATTGAGAGTGAGTGATAAAAGAGTTGAGATCTCTTATATGGGAGGCAAGGGAACCTATGTAAAATCATGAAGATAATAATATCATGTAACTCAATTATGATCAATAACATGAATTGAGAGATCCATTTAGCACTGTGATAGATGTGTGATTTGACATCCCATCATTGGGAACCTACACTTATAATTTTACAATAGTAAATCACATGGCTCATGAACATAATAATACACCTAAAAGGTGTATTTATCACACCTATTTCTAGTTCAAACATAAAATATCCTAAAAATTAGCCAATCATTTGAAGTAACATCAATGAAAATGGTCATACTGATAGGTAAGAAGACATAGAAGGTGATAACAATGATGATAATGTTTTATATTTATTGGACTCAAGGTTACATTAAAATCATTTTTTGACTCAAAATCATACATGTGTTTCAATTTATATATATTCTAATAATTATTATGGCTTTCTCTAATATGATCATACTATTGGTAAACCTTTTCTATTTAAATAATTATGTCTAAAAATAAAATCTCATTTTTCTACATATCTTGATTTATGTATTTATTGATGTAATTATTTCTATTTTATATTTATTTACTTCCCTTCCTTCGTTTGGTTTATTATTTGTGGAAATTATCCCTTCTTTCTCAAATTTCTCCTATGATAGGCCTCTCATTTGTTGGTCTTTATTTTCTCTCTTGTTGCTTGATTATAGTTTCCTCTCCACTTTCATTGTGTTTTGAATACGTTATCTATTTTGATTTTTATTCAATTTTCATTATTATTCCTTTATCTTTATTTTTTTTTAGTATTTTTCATTTTCTTTCATTATTTGATTGCATGTCATTAAATTATATCAAGTATGATTTAAATTTCATCTTTTATTTGGATTGTCTTGCTTTCATCACCTTTTCATTTTACTTCTTATCTTCATTTCATTTTTATATTTCATTTTCCATATATCCTATTCCATTCTTAGGTTGTACATGGTTTCATTTTCTCAAGTATATTTATGTTTTTTAATGTTATTTAAAAGTGTTTGACATGTATTTACCATGTTTAATGTGTTTTATAGAGTTTTTGATGTGTCTTACTTTATTTCTATGTTTATTATGTGTTTGATGTGATTTCACTATATTTGTGCCTCTATGTCTTTAGGGTGGATTCCAATGTCTTAATTAGTTATTATATATGCATTGTCATGTATTTTAAATTTTTATTTTTATATTTACTATCATTATATTATGTGTCTCTATGTACTTAGAGTGGATGCCAATGTTTTAGTTACTTTTTTTATATGCATTGTCATGTATTTTACATGTTTATTATTATAATTTATATTATTGAGAATTTTATGTGCCATGATCTTTAACATGGACAATATCTTGTTACTTGACTATATTTCCATGATCAATATCAAAAACCCAATTGGGAATGAGACCATGGTTGTACCTTAAATATATTTATTTCACTATTTATATTTCACTATTTATATCTTTAATTCATATGGGAAAGACCACCCTTTTTCTATATTTATTACATTTCACCTTTGCAGGGCATATTAATATTACAACTTTATTGATTAAATAATATACTGACATGGGAAAAATAATTTATAACATGCATGCTTCCAAGATGAAATTTATGTATGTTATATATCATTGGTTTTATTTATTATCTTATACATGAGAGAAAAATATTTCTTTTTTTAGATATGCATTTCACAAGTTCATCCTAGATCTCAAAATTAGAGTATACATTCCACCCATTTTATCTAGAATCTAGAAATTCAATACAATTTTTTATTCTAATAAAGGGCATTAATATTTCACTTAAACCAAAATTTACTCATAATGTGTCACCTATTCCCACAACAAGATACATTTAGGATATTACTAAGTCTTATTTTTTGTATCACTTAGAATATTATTTTATTTTTATAAATTGTCAATAAAATTTGTAATCGTAAATATATGTAAGATTTAACACAAATTTAGAGGTAGGTGATCTCACATCAAAATCATCACATAGTCAATCATTTATATCATTTTCAGGTTTCTATATTTCAATATATATTATTATTTTGTCACTCACACATGCTCATGTAGAAAAATAAATATTTTTATTGTAGGACTCACAAATGCATTGGTATTCGATGGAGTACATTCATGAGAATAATAATTATGTATATTTACCATGATTTATTTAATATGTATGAACACATTAAAATCAAAGTGGGGAATCATATAGCCACCTAGAAATGGCTGCTGAATTTTTTTTCCATTAAATTACATGATTCTAAGGCCCTTGTGTATTTTTCAATTATTTTCTAAATTTAGCATTATTGATGTGTTTCTTTTCATTTTTACTCATGTTCCCAATAATTCTCTCTCCTCCCTTTTCTCTCTCATATTTTGGTTGTCATGTGTCTATCCTCTAAAAAATTACTTAATATGTTTATGAGGTGGTAAATCATCTTGATCAACTAGGGTATTCTCATGTTGTGTGGTCCAGTATTTTTCAAAAAAATTACCATTTGATATTAGTTTGCATGTTAGGAAAGTCCTAATTTGAATTATAATCATTATATAAATAACATAATATTAGTGAATCTACATTTGGAGCTCACTATTTATTTTCATAATGACCTATTGAGTGTTTACAACCATTTATAAAGAAATCAAGAAAATAATAAGAGATAATTCATTATTAACATTGAAGTTCATAGTAAGGACACATTACATTACATTGGTATGTTTGGATAATGATTAATTACAATTATGGTATTTTATATTTTTATTTTTATTATTATACACTATTTATAGACTTGAAAAATGTCAATGAATATAAGATTTTCCATAGTGTAATGCATGTCCCAAAACACATCATTTTATTTATCATTTTTAGGCTCAACTCCCCAATTAGGGATTAGAGAAGAACTGAAATTTACCATTGATCAATACAAATTTTTAAATTACTAAGTGAGATTATTGGAGCCTCATATCTAATGAACATAATGATATAAAAAATTGAACCTCCATGATACTTTGAAAAACCATATAGAAATGTATTTTTATGATTTTTTGACACTTTTTAATGTCATATTTTTATTTTTTTCATGATCTTTAACTCATGATTGCTTCAATTATTTTACTTGACATAAATTATATTAAATTGGTTTTATTCACTAATGATTTATTTCAAATGTAGAAGTTTTATGTTTTTGATTTTATACATAATTTATGGGATTGTAAAATATCAAGGAATATAAGCCTTTCCCTAGTGTAATGCATGCCCCAAAACACATCATTTTCCTTGTAATCTTTAGGTTTGACTTCCAAATTAGGGATTGTAGAAGAAGTGAAATTTACCACGATCTACACAAATTTTCACATTACTAAGTGAGATTATTGGATCCTTAGATATAATTAACATAGTCATAATAAAAATTGAACCTCAATGATATTTCCAAAAACCATATAGTAGTATATTTTAATGAATTTGTAAAAAATTTTATGTCATATTTTCATTTGTTTCTTAATATCTAACACCACTTCGCTTCATTGATTTTTACTGACATGATTATATACAAAAATGACCAACACTAAATTTGGTGAGATAAAACATGCCAATTTTGGTGTTTCTACATTCAATGACTTAAGTTGTGTTGATGTTTGCATTAAAAAACACAATAATGTTTTCCACCTCATTTTATTTATTTTTTGACCTCCCAAAAATGTAATTTTATTTATTTTATCTTTTTATTTGATTGGTTCAACTTAGGTTTTACAAGGACCTAAAAAACCATAGATCAGCAAGATAAATACAAACTAGACAAGATGAAACAAGGCCAACATAGCCTAATGTATGTAAAATTTTAGTAAATAATTAGCAAAAAGAGACCTAGAACAATCTAAAAAAACATATCCCCCAACTAAATTTACATGAATTGACTTTCCTTCTTGCCATCACCCACTATTTTCATTACATTATTTCTCAATATACCTTTTATTTTAACCCCTTATCCTTCAGCCATGTTTTTGCTTTTTTCCATCGTGCCTTTGGTCTTCTCCACTAATGGTTTACCTTTATTTGTTTTATGAACCCTTGGGGTGATGGTGATTAGTTATTTTCCATTATGGGTTCCCTTAGGCTTACCCCCTTCCTCCATTTTTTATTCTCTAATCCCCTCCCTCAACTCATTGATTTCTTGCTTAAACTTGTTCCATTATTCCATGTGTGAAACCATCTGCCCACCCAATATCTAAAATTTTTAATGGAACTACATTATATTCTACCCGAGGCTCTTTAGGATCTTTTTAGGGTCCTTATCCCTCCTCCAGACCTCTATTTCTTAAGCTAATGGAGTTTGAAATTAGATTTCTCCACACCCTATTGAAATTAAAGGCTCATGTTGACTTTCTTCCTAGAGCTCTTTTATGGGGAGAGATGGGTCATGAGCCTTTCTCTTTTCCTTATTCCATCCCTCCTATGGATAATTTAGGTAGGTCAAATTAGAGGCCTCATTTTTTCTACCCTCCAGAATAATGTCCTTATTAGATATTTCTATTTATAACTTTCCACCATGTGTATTTCCTGACTTCTCATAAGGGTTGCCCATTTAGTAAAAAGAAGGATTAATTATTGATGGATAATATCAGTTGAGCATTTTTACTAAAAGGTTAGGACTATGAATTTGAGATACATGATTAAATAGTATGGTAGGATAATCCTATGGCCTTTGAAGTGGTTTATCAGTAAAAAGTGATGCAAGTAAATATGGGTGAATTTTCCTTTAAGAGTAAGGTAACACATTACCTGTAGGTAGACTTTAGGCCATCTCCATGGAATGTCATCCCTTGGGAAACCCTTCTTGTCTATGTGATAGATGGTTTCTATCTAGATGAATGCTTGCATCAAATCCTACTTCTTATGTTTATCTTTGAAGGCCTTTATCCCCTCACATGTCATGCCAATAACCTACCCTATGCATTCCTTAGAAACATCCACAATATCTCCCTTGAAGGTCATATGACACTGCTTTCATGCTACCAAAAAATATTTAGCAAGAATCTCATCGTGCCCTTTTATCCTTGGCATGAACTTAGTTAAACCACCCTTTTGCATCTTTTGCCAAACTTTATGTCTAGCATAGACTTTATCATAGGATATCAGTTCAAAAAACTCCCTATTTCCACCCATGATGTTGTTTTTATTTATGCACTTGCATTGAGGGTTGTCATGGGCCAAGTAGCACATCAAAATTTCAATGTTTGGTTTTATTATATTACCATTGGAATATGTCTTTTTGAAATGACGTATTATAACATCGAGTATAGAAATCATGTCATTATCATGACACAATGTGATATTAAGTCTTTTTTTAATCATGATTAATGTTCCCATGTGTGTCTCCATAACAAGCTATGGTACTTTTAGCTTTGCATCATTATCTATAAAGGGTAGGAAATAGGGGGGATATTGTGAGATCCTATCCATATGTTTAGGTCTATGCTGATCACTCACATGTTTTCCAAGGTGTCTTCCACCTTGTTACCTTAAAATAAAATATGGGAGATTGTAAAGTCTATTGAGTGGAGGATGTTTATCATCAGTAATAATTTGGCTGATAGTTTGAGAGGGTTAGACTTTTTTGATGAGTGAATTAAGGATGTTGAGAAAGTCACCTTCAATGGATAGCTTATGGATATTTAGTTGGGATGTAAGCTAAATGCCATAGAGAGAAGCCTTATTTTTATTACATGGTTGGATTGGATTCCCATAGGCCTGGCATAGGCAGCAATTTCCTTCCCTGATTCATCTTTAAAGACACCTCCTCCACCCACCCTACTAATATTTCCTTTAGATGCACCATGAAAATTTAACTTTAAAATCCCACTAGGGAGTGATCCGATTTCATGTGCTTTATCTCTGGAAAGGGTTTGGTAGGAGGGGGTGTGAGGTTCCACTTTTCAATAATGCCCTCTTTCATCTCAAATGTTCCCACTTTGTCATTCAGAATTATCATCTACCAGTTTAATGCAATGGAAAAATGGATTTGGCTGAAGTAAATCAATAGGTTAGAGTGTTTATAGCCAAAAATGTGGGCATTACGTTTGGACCGAATGATCCAATAAAAGTGGGGGAGGGCAAGGAACCAGAGGAAGGCCAAAAATGAGAGCTTTTAGGGGGTTTCAATTGGATATTCATTATTTTTTTGTTAATTAAAAAAATGTGTTTTTTACATTAAAATATTAATGCCTTTTCAAATTACATTAGGGAGTATTAATGTCTAATTACAATTCATACTTTAAAATATAATTAATGTTGAATAATATCATCTATCTTTATGGGCCATGTATTCATTACTTATGATCCATACATTAATTTTGGGAATACATTTATTTTACTAGAATAATTACTAAAATAATGGTTTTTATCAAATACATGAAATGATTACAAATGGGAGCATTAGTAATTTTGAGGCCTACAATTACCCAAAATGTTGAGATTAATATGGTCAATTTTTTCTAGTGGGCATGCATATATCATTCCATATTAGCTAAAAATATCATTATTTTAGCATATTTTTTCCCCTAACATATGAAGTAACCAACTAAATTAGATTATATTTTTCAAGACACACCTAACTAATACAAAATTTTATATGTAGTGTGTTATAAGAATCTCAATTATATTATTGAATATTGAAGTATATGATCTAGATTAGGAAGTGGTATGATTTAAATTAATAATTTACAGGTGGTTCACTAAAGTGGATTGATACTAAAAGATGTTGTCTATCTAAATTAGTCTCCATGTAGTACTAATATAATTATCAATTATTTGACACATAAAAAATTGATATCTACTTATCTTTGTCATTCTATGAAGTACTATATTTGTAAGATGTACATGTTGTGTGTTTCATGAATCTCAATATTATTATTTATTGAAGTACATATGGATAAGGGAAGTGGTGTAAATATACTTAATAATTTTCAATTTCACTCAATTGGATTGACACTGAAAGATATTGCCCATTCTAGTTAGTATATATGCAATATATGTTAGAACAATTTAAATTTATTAACACATTTCAAATGTTTATTTTTTCATTATTCTTAGTTTCAAAATTATTATGATTTTAAAAATGTCATGGTGTTTGATACACTTGAATATTAACTATATTATTTTTTGAAGTACATCTATATATGGGAATTTATGTACATATACTTAATAATTTTAAAGTGAATTCAAGTGGATCAATACCAAAATATATTATCTATCTAAATTAATCTCTATCCAAGATACATTAGAGTATTAACAAATAATTAACACATACCAAAGGTCTATCTAGTAACTTATATCAGTTTGTAAATTATGGTGTCTACAAAAATCTCATTATGTGTTGAAATAATCTCAAATATAGTATTGATTGAGGTAAATCTATTTATGGTAAGTGGTGTAATTATAGCTAATAAGTTAAAAGTTCACTAAAATGGATCTAGAATAAAATATCTTGTTCATATTGATTAGTATCCATGTAGGATACATAAGAGCATTATAAAATTATTAATGTATACTAGATGTCTATACAGTCATTTACATATGTGTCTAGGAAGTTTTATGTATTATATTAATGATTGAAGTACACAAAAATGGGAAGTGATGTAATTATAATAAAAAATAATAATTTTATTTGAGTGGATCAATAATAAGAGCTAGTATCTATCCCAATTAGTATTAATGTAGGATACAATAGAGCATTTTGAAATGATGAACACATACAAATTATTTAGTATATAGTCATTTCAAATAGTTGTTGAAGTATTGTGTCTACACCAAGATCATGGTGTGTGTTGTAATAATATCAATAATATTATTTATTTAAGTACATATATATATGGGAAGTGGTGTACTTATACTTAATAATTTTGAAATTCACTCAAGTGGATCAATATTGAAATATATTGTATGTTTAATTTAATCATTATGGAGTAGATTGAACATGATAAAATTATATATAAGAATTTTTATATGGACTTGAAAACCATTATATTAATAAAAAATACCATATATGGGAATTATTAATATTCAAAATGAGATTACATCATTCAATAATCAACATTCAACTCTCTCTCTTGTCAAGAGAAAGTGCCCCTAATGTTTATGCATGTCTTAGGATCAGAGTTGTAATAAAGATTTATCTATAAAGAATTTTTGATGAATATTTGTTATGGTATGGAAAATTTGGTATGATTTGGAATGATGGTTAAATTTTAATTCCTTTGTATTCCCCATTTTATGTAATTACCCTTTTGATTTAGATGGATAGAAGGGAGTAAATGGAGGTAGAGGCCACATACTCCTTTTAAAATTTTATCCCAAGTTTCTCTAATTAATTTTCTCCTTTGGATCCCTTATTTTTTATAGTAATCCATCTAAACTAGAGGAACAAATGTTAATTGATGGGTTAATATCCATATCCTCTTTTGAATTTTCTATATTTCAAAGTCACTAGAGCTTATTCACCATCTAGGTTCCTCTCAATTAAGGCTATAACAAGTCAAATGAGACACTTCACCATCAATGCAATTTTGTAAGATAAAATTAAATTTATATTTTATGTATAATAGTAGAAATATCTATCACATGTAGATTTTTCTAAACATAATAATTCTTAATTATTTATTATACATATTTATTGAGTCATTGATGTAGATGAAAATGTATTTCTTATATTTTTTTATGAACATATATTTTTTTTAGGTATAAATATCAATAATTTAGACATATGTGATCAACATACCTAATATTTATTTATATTTATATATCTATATTTATAAATTTTCCTCAAAATCATTGAAACCAAAAACTTGTTATATTTTTTCATTTAAATATTCATTGAGAAGTTTAGAGCATGAAAGGGTGAGATGTCAATTAATGACATTTCACCTTTCTTAAAGACATAATAAAGTTTTGGTTATTTTAGTACTCACTTTGTTGAAATTCTCATACTATTGATTATTGTATAAATCATGTCATTGTTGATGAATCCATATTATCGATTCTTGTAGTACCCACCTTGCTAACATATGTTATCAAATCTTACAAAACTCATATTGCTAACTTACATAATATATTTGTAGAGTAATTTAAGGTAAATTATAAAAATTGATCCCATTGATCCAATTGAAAAATGAAAATCATAAGGAAAATAATATTCATATTCATCTATATAACCTATTGTAGATTCTTGTAACACTTACCTTCATCAGAAACCCCTAATGCCAATTCTTATAGTAATGGCATTATTGAAAAACATAATTAATATTGATGGACATGAGAAGTGAACTTATAAATTACTATAATATTTTTCATATCTATTTGTGAAACTATAATTGATGAAATTCTTATAGTGGCATTGGTGGAAGACCCATTAATATATTGATGGAAGTAACTAGACCTTGTAATTCACTTATTTTGAAACCATACATTAGATTCTTTCTAACACCCCTAAATAATCTACATCAACATTTTTTTATTAGGTATGCATTATTATATCAAAATACATAAGAAAAGTTGAGTATATTTTATTTTTTGACACAGAAAAGAGTGCAAAATTTGTGTTGAGAGATGAGAACATTATTACAATTGTTAATCTATTAGTAGGTTACCTTTAATTTAATTTATCAATATTCTATAAGTTATTTCTAAATTTTTACTTTTTACTATAAATGGAGAGGAAGGTTTGATTGGGTGGGGGGGGGGGGAGAGGATTCATCTAGATTTAGAACTATCCCAAATAAATAAATATTATTATTATTATGTGCTTTCATTGTGTACAATATCCAAAGAATTAATGGTATAGGGAAAAATCATTCACCAACCTTTTATTCTTAAGCTCCCAAAGCTTATGTAATTTTATCTAGTGAAAAATGTCTATAATGATTGTTATAGATGGCAATAGAATTTACAAAAAATAAAAAATAAAAAATATATATAGTCACTCTTTTGAAAATGTTGATGCAACCATCAGGTTTATGGTTGACACAATTATGTCAGTATTTGTCTTAGCATAGATCACAATTTAGAAAGGTGGATACCAAACTTAGAAAAGAGGGGTGATATCTTTCATTTGTTTTTTTAATTTATATAAGTGTCTCTTTTATTTGAAATGTTTGAATTTGTCATTATAATTAAAAATATTTAAAATAGATGAATGGTAAATAAAAAAAAGGAAAAGGGGATAAAAGGGAAATTTAGCCACTATATATCCCCTGTATACTGAGGAATGGTACATAAAAATTTCCATTTCCATTATTTCAATATCTTCTTCTAGCTATAGATATCTAGACTTTGTACAACACTTATTTCACAATGATTTTAGGCAAGTTTACATGTATAGTCTCAAACTATGAACTAAGAACTTAGTGGCACATCTCGCTTGGTCTGTCAATTAACTTTTTTATTTTATTTGGTTATATAGTAACTTTGGCATAAAATATTCAACTCAATTTTTCATAAATAGATGTATCTATCCCTTTATTTCATCATGGAGTATTTTTAGGCATTTAGTCAGTTTCTCCATTTACAATTAGTAGCGACCATCAATACTTACCAAAGATGATAGATTTAATCCAAGTATATTTAAATTTCTTTTGGAATGTTTTAGTTTATGACCATTGTTTAGGTATGCTTGAGTATTTTGGTCAGATTTGTAGGCCACTATGCCATTAATTCAAAGTAAGAGGCTCTTATATATACGATGCCATTGTAAGGTATTTTGGGACAAACATTTTATATTATCAATAACTAGAAGATTATATATTACACCTAAAAAATTATTAAAGATGGTTATAAAGTTTATAAAGTCAATTTAAATATACATGCTTGTAACAAAGGAAAGATGTCAGAAATAACATCTAGATTTACATCCATAATTACATAGATAAAAATTAGTAAGAGAATTGAATTCTTGCTTGATCCCTCTTCAGAGTATTGGAAATGTAGTGCACTACTTAGTCAGTGAATGGGGATTGAAAAGGCTATTCCAAATCGACCCTTTCACTGACATCCCCATTTAATATTAGATTACTAGTGTAGAAATAAGGTTTGATCATGTAGGTTTATCAATGTGATTCTGAAGGTCATAAAAGATGAAAATAGGCATTACATACATAAATGCATCATCCTAAAATAAAATATGAGCTCTCTATATGTAGGTTTAGTACAAACCACTGAAGGTCAGTATCGAGTGTCTATACTAACTCAAATTAATAACACTGATGAAGAAACAACATGTAGGAAATTTTTGAATAACAAAATATTTACACCGTCTAGAGATGTAGCATTAAAAAAATAAGAATTCAAAAAAGTGAAACCAATAATATAAGAGCCTTTTTAAATCTAGTTGTACATATATTTATATATTTAGCTTTTGTGTTTTATGATATTTCATTTTAGTTTCATGAGTATTTGTGTATATTATCAAATTTGAAGTTAATCATGATTCTACTAGTTTCTATCTTATTAGGGTTACAATACTAAACTATGGAAAAACACCAACCATGAGGATAATGTTTTCAATTTATATATCATTTAAAAATATAAGTGTTGTATTATTTAGTATTATTTTAAAAATTATATATTTAATCTATATTTTTTTAACATTTTTTTCAATATAAAGATGCAAACCTAAGATATTTGTAGAAAACTCCCCAAACCCTCTCTAGATTAGAGACAAATCATTCCATTTAAAAGAGACTAAATAAAAAAGGGGTAACATCTTCACACTATGTGGCCTAGAAAGCATGAGGGAGATAAACATAAAGAATGTCCAAATTAATTATTACATATCTCATTACACCACTTTCCTATCCACCTTGGATTTACTTATCATCATGATTGAGTTAATTTCCATTTATTATCCTATGATACAAATCACACCCAATTGGTTCAATGAGGTGGGGATGTTTCAAGAGACCTGAATGGAGAATTTATTAATGATAACCTTCCCTAAATGACTAGATGCCTTGCCATCACCAAAGCCTTAATCCTCCTTGACTTGACTAATTTCCCTAAAGAAGAAACCAATGTACATTTAATCCATTTTTAAATGAATATGGATTAACTCTCATTAGTATTAAGACCCTAATGTAGATAGGGGATGATATGAGAAGGTTAAGGAATGATGTTTAAAAAAATAAAAAAACACACACAAATCCGAATGGAAAAGTATGTGCACCACTTATTATCCAAAAATGGTAAAAATATTATTTTAAAATATGAGGGTAATGATAAAATTATTTTAGACAAATAAATAAATGCGGGTATCTCAAGGCCATAAAAAAAGGCTCAAACAAACATTGTTACTCATCACACAAGATTAAAAGGCCTTGAGGGAGTCTTTCCTAATTTTTTAAGTTTTCTATCCTTTCTCTTCATTTTTAATCATTTAATTTGAATCCATTATTTATTTATTGTTGAATAACTTATGTCTTTTGTTTTAAATGATTTTTTAGAATAGGTTATTTGAACATATGCCAATTGAACAAGATGTTTAATACCTAAAAAATAACATCTTGTAGAAATATGTCATCATGAAATATATACATTAATTAATTTCATATAGTTTTTTTTGATGTTGATATTTTTAATTATTTTTAATTTATTTATAAATGTATTATTATTTTCTTATAGTTTTTCAAGAAACTAACATTTAAATCGTACCACCTGATGATCACATACTTGTGGTAATGGAAGAAGATGCATTAATATTATGGAAGGCATCAAATTAATTATTTATTAACCATGTTTCAAATAAAACTTTTATCCATATTTAACTTGTTTTTTTTTTTTTTGAAATTAGGTTTAAATTTTTAAAATAATAACTCAACAATTTATATTTTTATATGAAGGAAACAACACACATCTACCAAAGTACACCTTGTGTTTGTTATTTTAAATATTATTATTTATAAACTATTTTTTATTTTTATTTTTATTTTTAAATTTTAAAACTTTATTTATGATATGATATTTGTTTTATAGGCAACAAGATGTCTTAAGCATGAGGCAGATGATGACAATGACAATGTTGAGGAGGATGGTGAGGATAATGGTGGTGGTTATGTTGGTGGTGTAACTGAAGGGTTATTGATGATGATTATTATTAAACAATCTTTTTAATTTCCATGATGGGTTGTATACCCAAAAATTATTGTCTAAACTATTGTTTAATGAGTTTTTTTTAATGATGATAGCTCTAAATATTTTAAATATAATAATATATTATTTAATTTTCATAATTGATATGAGTTTAAATTTTTTTAGTACCTTAAAAAAATATTTTTATTTATTCAAAATTATTTTTTCATATATTACTTCTCTATATTTTCTATTGTTTATGATTAAAATTTTAATAATATACTTAGATTTTAATTTTTAGAAATTATAAAAATGTTAATAAATTTAAGTGTATAATTATTATTTACATTTTATATTTATTAAATAGATTTTTAAAAAATTATATGTTTTTTAAATAAAAATAAATCATGACACAACTATGTGAGTAAACCAAATTTGAACTAGTCAATACAAGAATTTTGATGGAACAAACCTAAGCACCCTTTCCTATATATTTGATTGAAATCTTGGTGTAATTTCCCCCACACAAAAAATAATAAAAAAAAAAACTAGATAAACATAATAAAATTCAATATCCTAATGAAAAATTAAGTGACGCAAAGAGTGTTAGTTGAAAAATATTCAAATATAATCCCTAAAACCTCCTCTAAACCTCTTTATATTAATTCTACATTTCTAACACAATTTTTGCTACCATAAACTATGTGCTAGAAAAAATGGTTTATAGTTTTAAATTTTCTTGATTTTGTCAATAAAAACAACAAAAAAAAACATGAATATGTGGTATTGGTTATCATTAATGTTCAACATCTCAAAAAGGATTATTAATGGTTTGGACAAGTCCTTTATTTTCTTGTCATAAAACCTTGATTTTCATTTTCAAAATTTCAATGATTATTTATAAATCTATTGATATTAAAAATAAATATATAGACTATCATTTTATTATTTATTATTATAGTTTTAGATAATTAGTTAGAGTTGATGTACAATTTTAATCTATTTAATCTTATTTAATATTTTATGGATATGTGTGCTACAATTTAATTGAAAATGATTTATTTATATTACACTAATCGTTATTATATCACCACTAAAATTTAAAAATTAAAAATCATAATAATTCACCTTATTGAAATTTAAATAAATATATTAAATTTAAATAGTAATTCATAATACATGTAAATATAACATTAACAATTAATTAATAAATGGAGAGCATATACATGTAATTTAGAGGGACAAAAATGACATATATTGTGTATAGTGTTGTATGGGGTTTGTTTCTAAAATTTTAAGCATTCATGTAATAATTTCAAAAATGAGTTCTTGAAATTTGGATTTGAATGGATAAGGTTTTTAGGAGTCTAAATTTTCCTCTTATTTTGAGCCAGGAGTAAACCCTTTTGCTTCTATTAAAGTGTTTACAAATATAAATTTATTTTTTTTGGTTTCTTCACTTGCTTATGTTCTTTGATTCCTTTCATTTAATTTAAAGGTTACAAATTTCATCCTCATACAATAAGATTAATATTTTTGATGTAGAGTGTTATGGAAAATAAATTTGGGGTGATAAATTAGGTTTGGGTGGCTAATGTCCATCAACTAGCCTTCTAACAAACATACCCCATGTAAAATAACAATGAAAGCACTAGGATTCTTAAAATGATAAAATAGTCATTTCATGTATGAAGAATATGATTAATGGTATAAGTGTCATCGATGATAATATTAAATATAATACTTGTCTATTTATAGGTGATTTTCAATTTAGATTTGAAAATATTGGCACGTGTATCTCCTTCTAATGGCCCTAAAAATAGGAAATGAAAAAAAGTTTAGATAGGCACACACATTTAGAAAATGGTAAAAAAGTAGCTTTTAGGGCCCTATAAAATATTATAGTAAAGTTATCAAGAATATACAAAATATTCATGAAAAACCATAAATACCACACAAAGTGATCTTGGTAAAAAAATATCAAATAGAGGTTATCTAATGGAGCTAAAAATGGATTTCAAATTTATAAATATTATCTGATTTGAACTAATCTCATTCATACATATACATATATATATATATATATATATATATATATATATATATATATATATATATATATAAATATATAAAATTCAAATAAACAATAAATAAAGGTCATGGGTCCATTTTAGGTTATGACAATCACATAGAGAATCAAGATATACAAAATATAATATAAGAGTTAAAGTTAATAACATTAAGGAAATCTAAGAATTTTATTTTTTAAATTTAACAATATAAATACAAATAACACATTCAAAATAACTACTCTACAATGATGAACTTCATAAATAATGGATGTGTTTACATATAAAAGATATGTTATCTAGATGATTGTATTAATGTCTACTAGATTTGATAATTTCACCTTATAAATATTAGTGTTTTATAAAGTAGAAGTGGTTTAATGTAAAAATAATGGTATTTTGGTTTTAAATAGTTAAATGATTATTTTAGTTAGTTAGTGCATATAATATGAATAAATGAATCTAAATCAAATTGCATCACATACATTTATACATATTTTTACTAAGTTTAATTATATGTAATATAATAAAATCAAAGTTTTAGATTAAGGTAAAAATGGGTTTTGAAGGGACCCCGAAACCCTGAAACAAAGATAGAAAGATGAAGCATTAACGACCATAGGCAAAACCTAAAACCTAATACAAAGAAGTAACATAAACAGGTTTTATATGGACCTGAAACCACTGGAAAGACCATAAGTCATAACCTAGGTTTTACATAGACTTGGCTACACCATAGTCAAAAGATTACAAAAAACTAGGAAATAGGACCAGATAACACAACCAACTAGAAGAACCAGGCTATTCTTCTAGTTCCAAAATCATTTTCACTGCTTCTTTACCTTTCACAGCAGTATCCTGAATGGTAGTAGCTGCTGACATGGCTTCCTCTTGCATAGCTTTCTTTCTTGAGCTCTGTCTCATCCTCTTGCTAGGCCCCTCCAAGGATTTGATCTCCTCATTAGCTCTTTTTCCAATATTAATAGCTGTAGCACATATGTTAGATGTAACTTCCTCCATTTTCATTCTGCTCTCCTTGATGAGTTCCCTTAGGTTGTTCTCATAGTCTTTGAGCTTGATGGGGATGTCTCGCATCTATTTTTCCATGTTATTGATTTTGTTCCAAACTGCCTTCTGGTTGTCTTCCATTATTTCCATTTTCCTTTTGAGATCCATTATCTCCTTAAACATCCATGAATCAATTTGGAGGATAGCCTTTGCTTTGCAGTTAACCCATCTCGTAGGTGTGTGCCTTCCATCGTTCTGCCTTTTATCACTCCACTCTTCTGTGTTCTTATTAGGACTGTTCCCGCCTTCTTCAATGTGGTCCTCTCTTCCCCTTTGATTCTGATCCTTAGTTTCATCTTGAACTCCCAAGTCCATTTCTTGGTTGTCAGCCTAAACTATATAATAAAATCAAAGTTAATTATTAAAAAAATAAGGTAACTCTCTAAACCCTCTGTTGGTCAATTATTTTTCAAGAATTAGATTAATAATAAAATCAAATTTAATTATTAATCTAATTCTTGAAAAATAATTGACCAACAAAGGGTTTAGAGAGTTACCTTATTTTTTTAATAATAGAAATAGTTACCACAATTTGACAACAAAATCAAGTTTTTATGGGCAAGATAGTGAAAATCCTAAAAAATCATAGTGACATAAACATCTCCATAGAACCATACAATCCACATTTATAGTAGTCATAACCATAGAATTGAGATTTATATAAAACAACAAATCATAAAATTCTAAATTTATGAATGCATTTGTTATCTCTTTGTATTTTTAAACCTCTCTTTCCATTATAAATATTTACATTGATATCTATAAAATTGATTTTATTATTCAACTAATAATGGCATCTAAAAATTGAAAAGCTTAAGGAACATTAGTTTTTAAGGTATGTGCTCAAGGTCAACATGGGTTTTAATTATTGAATACTTATTAATCCCATCAATAATATATAATATCAATCAAAACACTACAAATAAAATATAGTTTAGTTAGGCATTCTAGATTTAACATAACTTTGAATGCTATAACAAATACTTGATTTCTTCTAGCATGTAATGAACATTATATTCTATATACTCTTCATATTTTTTTACAATCTTGAATGCCTTATCTATATGTGTACATTGATTTTCTCATACATTGATCTCATAAATGCACTAATGTAACTATGTATTTATATATCATTTGTATTAAAATTATGACCTAATAAGTGCACAAGTCAACATATAATGGTAAAAAAATAAAAATAAAAATAAAAATACACAACTCCTAAGGTACTTGTTAATGACATAATTTTTCCAATTTATCGCAACCTACAAATTGAAAACAATATGTGAAGTTCTACTAGCATGAGAACTAATCTTTAGGGTGACCTAGAGAGATAGCTAGTTTTTAACTTATTCTAATGCATAAAACTAATCCCTAGGGAGAAAAAAGAAGGAAAAGGAAAGTGTATTATATCATAATTGCTAGGATATATTTCTTATTTGTATAACTAAGAAGATATTTATAATTTTAGGAAGGGAATTTGAAAATAATTTAACTTGATGAGATTAAAGCGTGTGACCAAACTTGAATATGTGAATAAAGTTATAGAATAATGACATAATTCAGGGAGATAAAATCAATAATCACAATAATATCTATCAATTACAAAAAAATTAGATACAGTTAATTCTCATTTATATTAAAAGGGTACAAGGTTATTCATACATGAGAAAAGAACTAAGTCTTAGATTTTGTAATGAAAAATATAATAATTTCTATATCCAAAGAATCAACATTTGCTCTAAGGTCATCTTACAATTTATAGAGGAAAAAGGGGATATAAAGGAATTCAATTCTTCCGTTACTAGGATTTTCTCATTCTTTGTCATTTTACAAATTTGTAACATGCACATATTTACTTAAGAAAGAAAAATCATGCCCTTATATCCATGAATGCACTCAAACTATGAGTCTAAATCATTGAATTTAAATTTAATTCTGGGTATAAACTAGCCATTTATATTACATTTACCATTATACTTGGTCTAACTATGTAGATATGTCCATATTATCTTTTAGATTTTGGAATTTGAAATCCTTGATAACTTACCTAAAATTTGTCATTATAACCCTCACATAATATCTTCAAATTTTCATACCTGTAGCTTGAATGATTAAATGGTTTGGAAATAAATATTTTTATCTAATAGCTTGAGGTGATTTCTCAATCTTATTTCAGCATCTTTGGTTAAATAGGCCCACACCATTATGTATTTTTAATTAGATGGCTGAAAATCATTTTGTATAGACAACATAATTAATTCCATAGGATCTAGGGTCATTAAAATTATGTGAGGCATTAGTTAGTATGCATATGGGTCCCTATTTTTTACCTTTGAAAATATTTTGGTGTGTGTTTGTATACCTAGTGAAAAGAATTGTTGATGAAAACATAGATCAAATACTCATGAAATTATACTCTTTAAAAGCATATAATTAGATGGACTGAGAGGATTAAAATAAATTACATCACTTATTTTATTAAAAGGAACTCACATTATTATATCAAGGAAGATCCAATGGTCTATGGTCTTTGTCACCCACTTTACAGAGTCAATTTTGAGAATTTGCTTAGAAACTAACAATTGAGCCATATAGTTTATCTATATTATCTAGCCATAATTTAAATGGAAAATGGTCTTGATGATGAAACAAAGTATTTTTATTTGAAACTCTTGATCATTAAAAAAATTATGAGGATATTTAGAAAATAATTTATTAATTTAGCGAATCCCCTTGGTTCCTAATTAAGAACATCGAAATGATGAATGAAACTTTATTACATAAAGTGAACAAAGATATAATTAGTTAGTCAATAATTGAGTGTGATACATGAGTCTAATTTACCCTTATATATTTTATGTAATGATTTTTTTAATTTATCATTTAAAATCCCAAAACATATCATTTTATATCTATATATCTTGGTGAAATTTGAGGGCTTCTTGAATGAGAAGATAGTCAAATATAGTATCCATTGGGATGTGGGATCTTCATGTCTACTTGAATATATTTCACTTATTTTTTTTGGGTTCATTTGTCACCACCATGTTTATATATAACCTTTCCAACATAATATGTCTACATATGAAAAACCTTCAATTTTTTGAATTGTTGTCTCATATAAATTTTTAACCATGTTAAGGGACAAACAACATCAATCATATAAATTTCTAACCATGCTAAGGGACAAACAACATGAATCAAATTTTGATGTGTGATCCCTATAGATAATTCTACAATAGGTTATTGGTAATTATTATTCTCTTATACTAATTTATCCAATTGAATTGGTGTAAAAATACTATCATCAGGTTTGAATGGGGATGATAATGCCTATTATATTAGATACTCAATATCATTTCTCATATTAAAAACTTTTTCATTTAGAATTCTCAACTCAAATTGAAAAAATTATGAAATTTCTTGTATTTTCATGATTCCAATTAATTTTGTCGATGGATATATCCTATTACGGATGCCTCACTTTAAGATCTCATTAGTGGACATTATGCTTAGGTTGGATTTGAATATCTTTACCTCTAGAATCCATGGATTGATAGATTATACAACTTTATCCAATTTTAATTGAACCTTATAACTTTGTATGATAGTAGTATCAATATATTAAAGTTTAAGGGATATATGAAACAAGATTTGATATATATTATCCCAATAATAAATAGACAGATCTTTGATTAATCTAAGGGTATTAGTATTCTGGTCATAAAAGTTAAGCTTATTACTTAACCAAGCAATCTGAGCCTACCTTTCTTCAATCTACTTTAAAAATGTTTATTTTTAATTGCACATCACATTTACTTTATCCTTTTCTCAAAGAAGATGTACCTTATTAAAAAAATGGCTAAATTTTTGTTAACCCATTCAATGTCATTCTCCAATCTTTCAGTTTTTGTATTATCCATTTTTAGATTGTTAGTAAGGTCCTTATTATTTTTTCCAATCTTTATTAACTTGTTACTATCACTTGGGTAATTGGATACTAACATGTGTGAATGCTCATGTAAATACTGAATTTTCAAAACTTCTTGCACACTAAAGTAATCTAATTTTTCTAGAGATGTTTGATACTTGGAAGAATATCCATTTTAGGTTTAATTGTAGAGGGTTCCATTTGATGATGGTACATTATTTTTTATGTTCATATTAGCTATGATTTGCATCCTAATAGGATAAATTGAGCTCCTTATCATCCAAGTTTAAGCCTATGCAACCTATTATTTCCTTAATCTATGAAATTGATTGGTGGGCATAATTTTTTATTTTAACCTTCAAAAGATGATATTGGTTAAACAACCAATCTTGTATAGATAGGGAAGAAAAAATGGGACAACTAAAAATAAGGAGATGGGGGTGAAAAGGTGAGATATTCATAGAGAAATAGACTAATTTTAAAATCACTTTAGATTGCATTCCTCCTATTAAGGAAAGTAAACCAAAGTTAAGGAGATTATTCCTCCTTCTAATGTTAATATGCCTATCATCGGTCACTAATGATAGGGCCCATATAATTTTATGGCATATTTATTTTAATTATGTGTGAATAAGAATAGATGATATATTCCTATTCACATTTTTAACAAGTGAGTTGAAAATTCCTTTGTATTTTCCCTGAATGTGAGATAGTGAAGAGAGTTGATAAAAGTACTGCACATCATGATGTGTTTGTTGGTAAGCCACTTGCAAAACCATATTTTTTTGGTTGTTAGAAAACCACTTTAAACCATCCCTTTTTGGTTGTTAGTAATCCATATTCAAGACCAACATTAAGGTTTATGGTTGTCCTAATAAAATCACTAAATCATGCATACAAGTGCAGATATGAGATTGATGTTTTCCCCACATTCACATTAAGGGGGTGTATGGTAGGAATTAATAATGTTCACTCTAAGGGAGTGAATGTTATAATTTTATAGTATTAACATTATTAATTTTATGTTTATAACAACATGATAATTACTCATTTAAATATTAAATATGAATATCTTTATAGTTGTTGAATAAACAACTCGTATAACAATATTAGTTATGTGAGTTAAAATAACTCATGTAAAATAGTGTTGAGTTGTTGTAAGAGTTATTTATAGATATTCAGTCTCCTTTAATATAAGATGAATCTCTCCTATATATATGTATATTTGTCTATTAAATTGAAAAATCAAATAATTATTATTTTGATCTTTATGTGTTTTCTCTTTTAATAAACTGTGTTGAGTCTCTTTCAACTCACATTATAATCAAAGGTGGGATGGTAATCAACATAGTGTATAATGTAGTTTTGGAAGCATAAATTGATGGAGATATGTATGTGGAGTATATAATTAATCCAAATGTGTTATATGGGAAATATAGTCATAAAAAATTAGGAATTTTAATACCCATTGGCATGGAGCTAGCCAATAGGGTCATAGTTATCGCTGACACTGTACTAGTAGAAATAATATTAGAGATGGACATGGAGGGTGTTATTAGAGCCACTGATTAAATAATTCAAGATGTATAGATCATGGGTAACCCTCTTATATGTCTTAGATGAATACCCATAATACCCATTTGTGGTATCCCTAGGTTGGCCATTCTCACCATATTCTTTATTTATACTAAAAAATTAAAGTGTAGTTCCCAAAGTATGTTCCTATTCTCTTGAAGTTGATTTTTGTGTGGGATTTTATTCAACTTCTATTTATGAGCTTTGCAACTCTTTTTTTTATAAATACCCTATTAAATAATCTTATGTGTAGGTGAAGCCTCATTCTACTAAAAATAAAGGTAAATATCAATTATTTCACTTTTCATTATGCTAAATCTAGATGTTTTATTCCTTGGTTATTGATTCTTTTCTCAGTTTCTCATAAAAATCAACATTTTTATCATATTTTTTTGGTTATGTATTTTATTTTTCTATAATCAAATTGTGTAGAGTTAATAGGCATCTAATCTTCTAGAGGTTTGTGGATCATATATCTAGGATGAACTAGCTCTAAAATATCTTATTATGAATCCATAGATGATTATATTTTATTTATATAAAAAATATTTTCCCATTTTTAATCCTCATCTAAATAATTATACCGAATATTAATATCACCAATATCCTAATTGAATTTTTATTGAGACTATATATTTTCTTCTTCAAAATTAAAGGTCTTATTCAAATAATTACAATTTTTATAAGGATGAGGATATAAGGTTTTATTTTGATGATATATATCTATATATTAATAAAAATATATAATATATAAATAATTCACAAAAAAATAGGTGGTATGGAAACACGCCTTGAGTCAAACTATACCGAGCCTAGGAACAGGTCACAAAAGATACAAAAATCAATGTTAGGCCCCACCTAGGAATGAGTTATCACAATAACATAAACAAAAAAGGAAACATAATTAGGCTACCAGTGTAAGGATAGGTGGAAGGTCCATATCACCCAGACAAAAAATCAAGCTAGGAAAGTCATTACTATCTAGAATTGGCTCCCAACTAGAATTTTAAGAAGTGTCCTTATCATCTTCCTATTGTTGAGAAGGAAAAATAACAAGAGAGAGCCTGGGGAACTTATCCAAAATAACCTCCAAATGGTTCTCCCCAAGCATTTGGATGCATAGGAGGAATACCCCAACCATCATGCCCAATAGGGGAAGGAGGTGGGGGATTCCACACTCTATACTATCTAGGTAGAGACATGCACTAATATAAAGTGATGCTATGAGAATGGTGCCAAGACTAACTATGTTAGTAACCACCTATGGGAAGAGGACTAAAATATATTCTAGTAGCTTTTTTATCCTTAGGTAGGGAAGGAGGAATTTGTGCCATAGAATAAGCAACATCTCCCTAATGAGTAAGAAGGTCCTAAATATGGCCAAGCTCTGTGGATACTTTATTAGCATGTACTTGAATTTACAAAAGCACAATGGAAATAATGGAAGATTTGTTGAAATTATAAAAATTACAATATGAAGAAACCATTATAAACACTACATTATTTCTTTATTTCCATAAGTAAAATAGAATATCCACTCTAAAAGTATGCCAAACTTGGGTGTACTTTAAAGCAAGGTAGGTTTATATCCAAGAAGGATATGTTACCACTAAAAAAAATCAAACTAGAAAGGCCTAAAAAGATAATAAATCCATGCCCAGACCCATTGGGATTTGGAGTAGTGCCATAATAAATGAGGGAGTGTTTATATATGGCCATAAAAAGGACATTTGGGAATGTAAATTCATAAATGCATAAGCCTTCTGCCTATAGGAAAACCTTGATACAACACACACCAAGTGAAGTGAGCTGACTTAGGCTCCAATCAAGCCTCCCATATAATTTGAAAGTAGAAGCAATAGGTAAGAATTAAATAATGAAGACCCTAGTCTAAATTGAGATTGTCCACCATAGATATATGGGGAGTATGCCACCCATAAGCAATTTAGGGAGTTTAATTATGAAATAGAGTTTCCATATACTATTTCAAGTCCTTCTACCAAGGATGAGTGGAAATAACATAGATTTTGTGTAGTATTGAAGGTGAAACAACATTATGGATTTATTTATAAGACTCTCTCTTAGAGTTGGCTAACTAGAATTTGGTTTTCACATCTTTCAAGGATAGCTAAGAGTGAGATTGCTTACAAAATATGTCTTGGAAAATTTGAATGCCCCTATGAAATAACTTGAGAGCATTTATCCAAGGAACATCACCTAAAGGGACTTCATTAAAATTGATAACAAGTGACCACCATAGAGAATGAAATTTAATGGGCAACCCATCTCTAAATCCTAAGCCATTCTAGAGAAGCCATGGTTTGAGTTTTTCCCATTCTTTCTAGATAATTTTAGAAACAAAGGAATTTTTAATTTGAATAGGGGTTTTGATGATGAGAAAATTGGAGAATCCAATTCCTTTCTAGGATTTTTTACCTCTAGGAAGGCCTGAAGAGATGCAATGTCAAAAAAATAACTTCCAAGCTTCCTTGCCTTTAATGGCCCACACAATCCATTTGGAACATAAGGCAAATCCTTGATGAGAAATGTATATGAGACCCATACCTATAACATCTCATGAGAGGAAACAATAATCCCAAGTAGCTCTATGGAAGCCATGGCCATGGGAAGAATTAGCCCACATAAATTCCTTGAGAAGCTTTTTAAGATTCTAGTAAGAATTCTTGGAAGGAACCCAATACAAAGAGTAGTAGACATGGGTAGTCATAAGCACTTTTAAGAAGATTTTAAAAATTTAATGCTAATGGTAAGGCATTAGTAACCTAATACTCTATCTTTATTTCCACTTTGTTAAAAAAATATTGCCAAAACATGGATGAAGAGGCCTCAAAAGCAAAAGGAATGCCAAGAAACTTGAAAATTTCTTCATGTTGAACCTCGGCCCACCCATACATGCTAGCCCAAAATGGTGGGGGGAGGTATGAATACCTATAAAATATATTCATTTGCCATTGGATGCTTGAGCCAAAGGAAAGGAAGAAGGCATTGAGATACTACAAGGCATTATCTACATTATCCTCTTCTTCAATAATAGTAAGGAAAGAATCATCAATAAAGTGGCCATTTCGTAATTGCATATCTTCCTAAGGATTTTATATATCTAGAAGGAGATTGATTCCTTTGACAAGGCCCCTATATTTGGAATTACTAAGAAGATATCCAAATCCCTCCACTACAAGCACATATAGGGCAAGTGCCAAGGAGCATCCTTGGTGAATAAATTGAAATAATTCAATTTTTTTTGACATAACTCCATTAATAGAGAGGATGGTCAAGGTGTCTAAAAAAATCATCAGGATGGTTTAAATGAAAACTGGCCTAAAGCCCAGGGCTTTAATCATAGCCAATATTAAAGGCCACTCAATACGGTCATAAGCTTTTTCAAAGTCAATTTTTATGAACATAATTTTTGATTAGATCTCCTAGCCGAGTCCATTTCTTCCCAAACCACAATAATATTGTCTAATATATACCTAATTTTTATGAATCATGTTTATTCAGGGTGAATAATGTGTAACAACAGATTATGCAATCAAAGTTCCAAATCTTTAGCAATTATTTTGTAAAAAACATTCAAAAGGGTGATCGACCACCAATTAAGATCAACTCAGGATCCCCTTATTTAGATATGAATTTAATGTTTCCTTTATTTATATTCTTCCCTAGATAATTTTTTAAAAGGATTCGTGATAGACATGGTGTAATTATGAACCCATAAGGTCCTAGAGAGTTTTATAAAATTCATAATAGAAGCCATTAATGCTTGGAAATTTATCATTTACCATATCGGTCACTACCTCTTGTAGATCATTTAAGTGAGGAGCCTATCACATGTAACTCAGTGAGTGGGAGTGAGTTTGCATGGCACCACTATGAGACACTATTGAATGGCTATGTCACTATCTTTAGAAGACACTTGATCTTTGAACACCTATTGATAATGGTAAATAAAATATTGATTAATCTATAGTGTTTTTGATAACTCCTACCAGCATAAGAGATAGATTGAATTTGTTTCTTCAAGTTTTTATCTCTAAGAATTTGAAATAACTCTTTGGAGGTTTTGTCCCCTATCTTGAGCTAGTGAAGTATGGCTTTGATTTGAGCTCCTCAAGCATTGTAATTATATATAATCTAGATGTGATACCATAAAGAAGAGACTCTAACCTAAAATATATCATTGAAGGGATATTTTTCCAAGGATAAAGCCACATGGCTAAGCTATAAGGAAGTATAAGAGTAAGAGTGTCATCAAATTTTAGAAAGTTGGTGGCCATAAATTCTCAATAAGTGAGAAGTTATTTTGATGGAAACATTACACCAAGGAATCCAAGCAGAGTCTTGGGTTGGATGAGGATCCATATTGTAAACTTTGTGAATGTGAGCCACAGTGGATCCATGCTTGAGTAACGAGGTATTGAGGAAAAATTAGGATTTATGAACCTTGGGTTTCTTGAATTTCCATGCCACTCAAAACCAAATCGGGCAGTGATTGGAAAGCCCAAAATTTGGTAGAGCTTGTACTAGAGGAGAAAAATCATTATCAAAGGAAATTTATGGTTGAGTAGACATCATTTCCTAATCAAGGCATTTCATAGTATGGGCAAGGCTATCCCTAAGATTGATTTAGGTGTAACACACTCTATTTTTAGGGTGGTGATAAAGTTTATGTCATAAAAGTCCCATTTAGTGTAAATATAATACCATGCATCTCTTTCTCCAACTATCTAGTGCATTAATAAGTGTCCCACTTTGTCTTTGAGAGATATGACCATATTAAAGTCACCACAGATGAAACAATGATCATTGAGGATATCATCCATAATCCATGACCACAAATTACTATGCTCAAGGGTGTAATTCAAGGCATAAATATTAATAAATCTAAAGGAGTGGCTTTCAACTACTTGTTGGGGTCCACTCTAGATTTCACTAAGGGTAGCTGCCAGCTTGGAGAAATAAACATGATCACACCACCATGTCCTAGCTCATGATTACTATACATAATTATATTATTGTGCTAGATAGAGTTACTAACCACCATCAATAAAAAATCCACCACCTTCACTTCTTGTAGATAAAGAATGTCCATATTAGGAAACTTTCTTCTAAAATAACACATAATAAACTTGTGTTTTAGGTCTATAGGACCTCAAACATTCCATGAAAATCAATTCATAGATGACATGTGTTGAGATACATATCCTTGGATTATAAGCCTTCTAAGGTATCAAAGCAATTCTATAAAAAATTCCCACTATTCATATTTTAAAAAATGAACATTTTAGCTTATTTCCTCAGCATATTCAACCTAAAACTCTCCTTCCTCTGATTCTTCACACCTCCTAGGAGGGTTATGAGAGTGTTTGGGTACATCCCACCAAGTAGGAAGTGTTAGATAGGTTGGGTAGGAGACTAAAAAATTAGAAGAACTGGGCTAAGAAGCCCCTAAACCATGAGATGAAATACTGGCTGCAATAGGGCTTTTGTAGACCCTAGGTTTTTATAGCAATTTTAGAGCATTAGGTTGTGATTGAGAAGACTCTTTCTTAGAAAGAACCTAGTCATGTAGGCCATTACTAGTTGATTACTTACCTCCTTTAGGATTCATTGAATTTGAGCTTGTGGTTTTATTATGGTTTTTTTATTCCCTATCATGATCCATCCATCCTCTATTAGTTTTTTTCTAGATTTCATAGAGGGTTTAGGAGGAAAGGTTGAGCAATTGGGAACATTGTTATGAGCTAGTTGAAGGGGATAACCTCAAATTTTATGATCAGTGGCTTGGAAATAAAATTATGTATATGTCAATTGATATACATAACCCATTAGGAGTGTTTCACATACTAATTTGAATCTTCACAAACTCTTTAAGGTCCCAGAAAAAGTCTACCTCCACACAAACCCATTTTTATGGCCTAATAGAAAAAAATAATTTTACTCTTGAAAAATAACCTAACTTATGAAAGAAGCAATTTATTGAATAAAATGCCAATAGGGGAATGGGGGACCTAGAAATTCTAACCAAATTGAGACCTTAAGAGTAGTGTTCTTACAGACCACAAATTCTTATGTCCAAGGGGAGAGAACCATGAGTGAGTTCTTAACATACCATGTGGGTAAATTATGGAGAATAACTCCTGTATGGGAAGGATCGGTGAAATGAAATAAAAAAATCCTTGGTCATATTTTGGTCTCTTGCAATATTTATGCCATGAGAATCCCAGTGGGTTTGAACCCAAGATCTAAGCATACTTTCAATTAGTATTTAAACCACAAAATAACCTATCAAATAGAAATGTTATAGCCATTGATAAGCAAAGTTAAATTCTAAAATTGGTAAAATAACATTAGGTTCTAACGATTTACCTCATGGTACACCTTTGATATGAACTTCCTCAGGCAATTGTAGGGGGACATTACTTGATGCTCCATCATTATATTCTATAGTTGAATCAACTAGGAGAGAAAGAGGAGAAGTCATTAAATAAGTTGGCCTTGCTTGAAGGAAAGACACCATAAAAATAAATAAGTGCTACTCATGAAGGAAACCTAACAAGGGCTATGATATGAAGAGAAGTTGGCTTAAAAAAAATCAAGGTCCAACTCTATGATGATGCACAGATTAAACCCTAATAGAGTGAAAAAAAACTTATCCATTTGTTAGCGAATCAATGGATGTAGACCTAGCATTACTATCCCTATTATATCTACACAATTTAAGGAAATAAATGTTTTAGCTAATCCCTATCAACTCCTTTAAAATCCCTATTAACTCTAAAATCTTCTATCAATGGATGTAGACATGGAATTATTATCCATATCATCATCTCATTATTATCAATGTGTTTAACTCCAAATATATTTCTCCCTAAGGACTAATCACCCATTGTTTCCTTAGTAAAAAATGTCATAAGTAGAAAATAAATAACTTAGAGCAATGTTGGGTATTGGGTATTATGCGTGTACATAGCTACAAATACCAGGACTTGTGTACATTTGGGAAACACTCTTTGAAAGGGATTATAAATACATGGTATATATTTTATTTAATATTATTTTGAGTTTTAGAGTTATTCAATTTTGGGTTAAATATATGCCCAAAAAAAGTTTCTAACTTTTGGTGAAATTTGGTATCTAATGATTTGATAAGATAATTGTTTATAAGAGGAAGAAGGTAAATGATGAAGTTGGGTATGATATTATTCTTGAGAGACCATTTTGATCAATAATATACCAATATAAGAAACATAAATACAATGAGCAATTATAATTATATCAAACACATATGATTTAGCTGACTAAAAGTAGGTAATTAAACACTCTCCAATTGAAGTGGTTGTTTCCTATTCGATGTTTCACCTTATACTTATTGTATATAAGTTAATCCCTATTACATATCCTTGGCTCATTATTTTTTGGATAGGTATTTAAGGGTCTAGGTTCACCATTTATTCATTTTTATATCATGAAGTCTTTATATTCCTAGGTATAGCTTTGTCATGACCACATTTGGGACTTATCTAGTTATAAAGTTCTTGGAGTTTTTTTTACTATGATATGTTATTATCGATTATGAGATGACTTTGGTGTATTTTTGTATTTGAATGGATTACTTTCATTTGATAATTTAATTGATTATGTAGTTATATTTATTTAGATAGTTATTAAATGGATACTACTGACTTCACTTTGGCAATTGCAAGGTTTTCCAATGGGCTAGGCTTGATCTGGGATTTATATAACAAAGTCATGAAATAGTTGTTAATAACTTATGATATAAGTAATGAGTTTAAAAAAGATATAATGGTTATTATAGTTTAATGTTTTATCATCTTAGTCTTTCCTTGTTTTCATGGTTGACTTGTTTTTATGTATAGTTTTTTGTTATTTAGTGAGGATATTGTGAAGGAAGAAATGAATCTTGTGTTATTAGACTTGTCAGAATGAGAACATGTGTCTACTTGGGTACTATCAATACATACATACATACATACATACATACATACATACATACATACATACATATATATACATACATACATACATACATACATACATACATACATACATACATACATATATATATATATATATATATATTATAGTCATGTTTTGATAAGTCCAATGATTTTTCAAGTTTTGGAGATTGCCTTCTCAATTTATTAAATTGATTTAAATTTGTATTATCAATTTTTTTTGTTTTCTAGTTATGCTTCTTTTTGCCTTCAAGTGGTTTGAGTCATCATGGTTACCTAGACTTTGTAACATGAAGCTTTACTTGAACTATGTTATGTGTTAATATTTATTTTGTTGGTTAAAGTTATATATCTTATTTTAATTCCCCACTTGGACATGAATCAATGGGTCCCTTCATGACCTAGGCAAGTGGCTAATGCTAGAGGTTATTTTTTTTTGTCATATTTTTGACTTAATAATGATGTTCAATGACTTTGGATTTAGTAATATTAACATGATGGAAAGAGTTAAATTAGGGTATTATTGATTATGTGAAATATGTCTTTGTATATTTTGGAACATTCTAATTTTATTTTACTTGATAGATGTGTGGATCGAGTGAACGCTACTCACCACCAGGTAAAAGGGGAGTTTGTCTGTCTTTTCTTATCATGTTTAGAGGTTGTTTATTTTATTAAGTTGTTTTGATCATTCATGGAGGATATTGTATTCACCACCTAAAACTTGGGAATTTGGGTAATATATATTTATGGTTCCATTCCACCATTGCATGAGTTTTTGGGTGGACATTACTATCAACTTGCATAGGAAGGAAAAAGAAAACTTGGTGTTATATTGGAAAAGGGAACACACACAAGTTTATAATTTTATATCCTTGTGATTTTTCAAAGGTAAAACGATTTGTATTACTTATAAAAATTAAATAAAGCCTTTAGTTTTGTTGAATTCTCAATTAAAATGACATTGGAAACAATATACAGGTAGTCGAGTATTTTTTTATGCTTCTACATTTTTTTTACACATATTGCAGTCAATATCATTGTGTGGTTTATCGTGTGACACTATGTATTCTTTTTATGGTTGAGATAAGTTTTGAACTAGGTTTTTGTTGTTTTAATTTTAAAACCCTACAATGGGGTTTCACTCATATGTTTTCCACTAGAAATACTTATGAATTTTGGTGGTATTTCAATGGAAAATGATAGGTTATGAGTAAGACTATCACTATGTTTGGATTTTATATTAGATGTATTATTTTATATGGGTCTAGTGTTTTTTGGAAACTTGTCATTTATGTTACCTAGCCATGACCTTATGAGCTAATTCCCCATCTTGTCAATGGTTTAAGTGGTCCAAGGCCACCAATGGGGGGATCATGGGGCTAGTCAAGTGGTTTTTGCTTTCCTCCTAATGAATACATTTGAATCTTGGATGTCTTGAATAATATGACTATAAACTTGCATTTATAGTTTTGTGAATTTTGGAAACTAGTTTACATACCTAGAATTTTATACTAGAATATTACATTGGAGTGCCTATAAATGGAATGTTCATCATTATTAGGGTATAGATTATTTCTTGAGTTGTGTTATATAGTTTTATCATGTTTCATGTATTATTCAAGTTATTAATCATAACAAAGTGGATATTCCTTACTTATGTTGTTGTGCACACATATTTTCCAATTATTTAATCATTAAAAAATGATTAGAGGGTTTTTAAGATGACTTAGAATCTTTTAATGGAATACATATGTATGATACCTATGTTTTGAATGTTCATATAAGCATATGATATTATCCCTTTTTGATGGTTTTTTATAATGCTTTAGAATTTCAAATTTGTATGTGATGGGTAGATTTGAAAGATATTGAATGGAATTCTTATCTAGAATTGAGTCAATCAAGAATATAAGTGCATTATATGATAGATTTTTGTATTATTTATATGACTTATCATTTGTCACTTCTCATTCTGAATCATGTATTCAAGAAAGATATGGATTTAGAGGCTTATTTTTGTAACTTTAGTAGGTTATGGTGTACTAGCTATAGATTAATATTATGCTTTTTCTATTCAGTATTGGTGGCTATGTTGTGTTGCATTTATTGATTAATAAGATCTAAAATTCATTTAAAACTTGATACCCAAGAGCGTAGGCTCAATAATATTGAGGGTGTTCCCCAAGAAAATCTATTTGGGAAGGACAATGATAAAATGGACGAACTTGTACCTAAGGAATTGGCATGGTAGTAGTTTATCAAATTATTAAATAACTTAATAAACTCCCTCTACCAACCTTTTTAGGAGAATAAATTGGTGATACAACTGATGCATGGTTGGTGCACATATTTAAATATTTTAATCTACACAACATACCTTCTAATGTGAAAGTAAGGGTGACATATTATCAATTGGTGGGTGATCCATCCCTTTGGTGGAATTATATCTATGCATTGGAAGGTTATTAACCCATGACTCTCTATTAGAATAAATTTGAAAGGTATCTATGCAAGAGGTACTTGAGTGCTAATTTCAAGGAATAGAAAATTAATGGTTTTTAGTAATTAAAACAAGATAAGATGATAGTCACCAAATATGAGAATAAATTTTTGAACCTAATGAATCATGTGGAATAAATTCATGATGAATAAAATAAGGCAAAAAATTTAAAATTGGTCTGAAAGAAGTACTAATGCATGACATCAATATGAAAAATCACAAAACCTTAGTTGTTGCCATTGAATCTTCCCATAGGGCTAAAGAGAAGGAAAAAACTCAACATAAGGGTAGGGAAGATATTAAAAATAATATAACATAAATTAAAGATAATAATATTTATCCCTCCATAAAAAAAATCAAGAAATCATATTAGAATTGATGGTTAACTATAATCAATAGTGGTTCTGGCAAATTTCAAGGGGAAAAAATTGAAATTAAAGTAACCAACATGGGTTTACAACAACAGATAATTATGCTCTTATTTCACTTGTTATGACTATAAAATGTGGATAATATGGTCATAACCACTATGAAAAGGACTCCCCTAAGATGAAATGTGGACAATCAACTAACCATTGTGTATATGTAATTGTGGATAATCAAAATGATTATTTTCAGTCAACTTTGATCAAAACTAGAGGTATATTATATGGCATTAACATTTATATTTTAATTTATTTTGATGATACAAATACCTTTTCTCACCTTATTTATGAATTAAATGTAATTATAAACCTGTTAGAGTCAAAGATGGAAGGGAGGTCAAGTTTATAATAGTCAAAAGGTACTAATCTATGAGTCCATAGAAAGGGTTGAGTTGGACTTGAGTGATTTTAAGACCAAAATAGATATGTTTTTAGCTCTTTTGGGTTGCTAGGACATGATTATTAGAATAATTTGGTTGAAACTTAATCATGAAATGTTAGATTTTTATGGTAAAATAATACAATACATAGATGATTCTAGCATAATTAGGGAAGTGTAAAGAATTCTAAGGCCTAAGGCACACAAGTTAATTTTCATATTTAAACTAAAAAAAGTAATGCATAAATAATTCCAAATTTACGTAATATAAATGCATAAATTAGCTAAAAAAGTGGAATATGCCTTCCAAAAATGTCATCTTTTAAGGGAATTTAGGGATGTCTTTCTAGAAAAACTATCTAGGCTTCGACCCAAAAGGGAGTTTAATTTTTTAATCGATATCATGCCTAGGATGCACCTACCTCTAAATATCCCTATAGAATGAATGTAACTAATTTTTAGGAACTTAAGTTTTAGCTATAAGAATTAATTTAAAATGGGTGTATAAGGCCAAGTGTATCTCCTTGGGGTGCTCTAGTTATCTTTGTGAAGGACAAAACCATAAGACTTTGTGTATACTATAAGGTGTTTAACAAAGTGATGATCAATAAACATGATCAATTACCAAAGATAGACAAATTATTTGATTAAATAAAGTGAGATATTGTCTTCTCCAAGATTGATTTAAGATCAAGCTACCATCAATTGTGAATCAAGGAGGAAGACATTCACAAAACAACTTGTTAGACTCGTTATGGTCACTAATAGTTTACTATGATTAATTTTGGGCTCATTAATGAACCTACATATTTTATGAACTTGATGGATGGTGTTTTCATGGATTTTGTAGATAATTTTGTGATGTTTTTCCTTTATAATATTTTTATTTACTCTAAAAATATAGTTGAGTATGAACAACATCTAAAACTAGTTTTGTAGAGGTTAAGAATGTTTGGAAAGTTATCTAATGTACTTTATTATAGACTAAGGTCCATTATCTTTAGTATTAATTTATAAAGAAGGTATTTTTATTGATATAGCCAATATCAAAGCAATATAGGAGTGACCTAATTCTACTATCATGCACAAAGCACACAATTTTATGGGATTAGTGAGCTACTACTATAGTTTATGGAAAGTTTCCTAGTTTATTCAACCCCATAACTTCCTTGCAGTGCAAGTTATATAAATTTGTGTGATCACCCATCTATGAAGAGTTATTTAAAAATCCTAAGGTGTTATTTAATATAACACCCATAATTTTTGTACTATATCTAAACATAATTTTGAGGTTTATGAAGATGATTTCAAGGAAGGCTTGTGTGGCAATTTAACCCAAGATGGTAAACTGGTAGATTATGAGTAATAAAATCTTAAGGAACATGAAAAGAACTATCTTATGTATGACATGGAGAATACTTCTATAGTAAATCCATTGAAATAGTGGAAACATTTTTTATTGGGAAAACATTTCAAGGTGAAATCTAATCATTGTAGCCTAGAGCATTTGTTTTCCTAGGAGGATCTAAATGCATTATAGTGTAGATGGCTAGAATTTATGAGAAAATTTGACATGGACATTTTATATGTCAATGAAAAATAAAATAATGTGTTTTATGCACTTAGATGACGCACATACCTTTTTTCCATTTATGTTGTTGGGTTTGATTTTAGAAATGTTGTGTTAAAACAACTTTTGGATAAATACTACCATGAGGTAAGAGTAGTTTTGGCTAATGAGATTATAGGAAAGTGTTTTGAAAAATTTTATGTGGAAATTTATGGCATGTTAAGGCAAAAAAAAGAATTTAAGGGTCAAAACATGGGGACTTATACTAATGTTCTTAGAGACAAGCATAAAACACCTCATTATGCTCATCCTAGTGTCACTAAGATGACAGATGAATTAAAAAAGTTTTATTTTTGGGTTGGAATGAAACATTATGTGGTTACCTTCATGGATAAATACTTAGAATGATAGTGAGTTGAGGCCAAGTATTTCCATCCTAAGGTTGTTTTTACCCACATGAATCACCAAAGGACAAGTGGGTTATAATCTCACTTGATTTTATTTTTGGGTTACCTAAATCCCACAACAAACATGACATAATTCTTGTTGTAATTGAAAATTTAACCAAGGTAAGTCATTTAATTGCTTTAATTGTAATAAATGATGCTTATATTTTTTCAATAAGATTTTTTTAAGTTTTTCAGCTACATGACTTGTTAAAATTAATTATTTCATATCAAGACAAATTGTACAAGTCTATGTTTTGGTACACTTTGACCACAACCTTTGAAACCCACTTGAATTTCAATTCTACATACCACTTAAAAAAGGATTATCAAATTAAGAGGTTAAACCAAGTAGTAGAAGACATGCTATGTATGTATGTCATGGACCAACATCCCAATTAGAATATTACCTTTATTTGGTTTAATTTTATTATAATAACACTTCTCATTATGTGATTAAAATGCCTCCTTTTGAATCTCTATATGGAAATAAATGTAGAAATCCTCTAGGTTGGAAGAACTTAGAAAACATATCTATGTTTCAGCCTAATATACTATAAGATTATAATAATCACATGTCATTTATAAGGGAATATCTTAGAATAGCCTTTGATAGATAAAAGATTTATGTAAATTTGAAAAGAACCACTCAAGAATTCAATCTAGGTGATAAGGTTTTTTCTAAGAGTTAGACCACAAAAAAGTTTTATAAAGTTTGGAAATTAATCTAAGTTAGCTATGCACTATTTTGGACTTTTTGATGTTATGAAAAATATTAGTCTTGTATCCTATCGATTGGCCCTTCCTCCTCTGTCTAGGATTCATGATGTTTTCCATGTTACTTTACTTAGAAAGTATATTTATAACTTCACTCACATTTTGGATTATAAAAACTTCCAGGTTATGAAAGAGGAGAAATTATAATTGAACCCATTAGGATCCTAGACAATCAAAACATTAAGTTTTGAAATAGGGACATACAACAAATATTGGTCCAATGGGACCCACTTAGTGAAAAAAGTGCTAATTGAGAATGTTTTAGTATTTTTAGAGAGTAATATCCTCATTTATTTACATAGTCATTGGGATGGCTCCTCTTTATGTGGGAGAAGATGTCATGAACCCATTTGGAAACACACACACACACACACACACACACACACACACACACACACATATCTACAACATATATATCTACATATACATATACATATATACATACACACACACACACACACACACACACACACACACACACACACACACACACACACACACACACACACACATATACATACATACACATATATATGTATATATACATATATATGCATATATGTATATGTATATATGTATGTATGTATGTATATATATGTATGTATATATATATACATATACATATATACATATACATATATATACATATATATATATATATATACATATATGTATATATACATATATATGTGTATATATACATATGTATGTGTATATATATATGTATATATATACATATATGTATATACATATATATGTGTACATATATATATGTATGTATGTATATATGTATGTATGTATGTATGTATATATATATATGTATATATATGTATATATATATATGTATATATATATATATATATATATATATGTATGTATGTATATGTGTGTGTGTGTGTGTGTGTGTGTGTGTGTGTGTGTGTGTGTGTGTGTGTGTGTGTGTGTGTGTGTGTGTGTGTGTGTGTGTGTGCGTGTACACACACACACACACATAGACACAAATTTCTTGGACCTTTTTTTTACTATGATATGTTGTTATGACAACTTTTAGTTTGATCACACTATTGATGGACTTAATAAATTTTGATATAAGTGGAGATGACTTTGGTATATGGTTATTTTTTAATGGACTAATTTTAGTTGATCATATAATTGATTATGTAGTTATGTTTGTTTAGATAGTTATTGGATGGATATTGTTGATTTAATCTTTGGTGAATACATGGTTTATAAATGAGTTAGGCTTGATATGGAATTTGGTTAACAAGGTCTTGAAATGGGTGTTAATGTCTTCCAATATAAGTAATGAGTTTCTAAAATATACCATGGTTATTACAATTGATAGTTTTATCATTTTAGTCTTTCCTAGTTTTTACGTTTGATAAATCCAGTTATATTTAGTTTTTTATTATTTAATGAGGTTCTTGTGAAGTATGAAATTAATATTGTGTTATTAGATTTGTGAAAAAGAGATTCTATGTCTACTTGGGCTTTATCGGTATAACTCATAGTCATTTTTTGATAAGACAAATGATTGGTTATTTTTTTTCGATTGCCTTATCAATTTCATAGATTGTGTTCAACTTGTATTTTTACATTTCTTTGTTTTTTGGTTGTGTTTCTTATTGTCTCTAAGTGATTTGAGTCGGCATGTTTAATTGGAAATTATAATGTGAATATTTTCTTGGATTGTGTTATGCATTAATGTTTCTTGGGTTTTTTAAGTTTTTATATATTTTTTTGATGCCTCACTTTATCATGAATCCATGGGTTCCTTCATGACCTAGGTAAGTGAATTGTGTTAGAGGTTATTATGCTTGGTCAAATTCTTGAATTAATTATTATTTTTGAAGACTATCTTTGGGAAGATAAACATGGTGGAAAGAGTTGACTTAGGGTTTTTTTATTACATTGATAATGTATTTGTAAATTTGGAACATTTTAGTTTCATTTTTCTTGCTTATACTATGGACTGAGTACAAACTACTCACTGACGAGAAGAGAGAGATTTTATCTACCTTGTCTTGGCACATTTGGAGGTTATTTATTTTGTTAGGTAGTTCTTATCATTTATGGAGACCATTTTATTTACCCCTTATAACTTAGGTAATGTGGGTGATATGGACTTATGGTTCCATTCCACCACTACCCAAGTTTTAGGGGAGGACATTACTATCGAATTACATAATAAAGAACAAGAAAATTGAGTGTTGTGTTAGAAATGGGGAAACACATGAGTTTTAGTTTTTAGCTCCTTGATATGGATTTTTTTAAGGTAAAAGGTTCCACATTATTTAGAATAAGTAAATAAAAACTTAAGTTTTGTTGATTATCTCAATAGCAGTGGCATTAGAAATAATATGGAGGCAGTTAATTCTTTTATTTATGTATTTGCATTTTTGTTACACGTATTTCCAACAATGTCATTATGTATTTTTTCATGTGACACTTTTTTTTATTTTTATGGTTGATTGAAGTTTTAAACTAGATTTTTTATTTTTTTTTTCAAAACCCTAATGGGGAATCACCCATATGGTTTCCACTAGAAATACTTATGTATTATGGTATTATTTCAATGGGAAATGACAAGGTATGAGTAATGTTGTCACTATATTTGGATTTTTTATTGGATGAATTATTTTTTTATGGGTTAGGTGTTCTTTGGAAACTCATCATTTATTTTCCCTAGCCATGACGTTATGAGCTGGTTCCCTGTCTTCTCAATGGTTGGGGTGGTTTAGGGCCACCAATGGGGGACTCATATGGTTGATCAAGTGGGTTTTGATTTCATTCTTGTGGATAGATTAAAACCATGGAAATTTTGTATATTATGTATATGAGCTTACATTTATAGTTCTATAGATTTTGGAAACTATGTTACATACCTACATTTTTATACTTGAATCTTACATTGAAATGTTTGTTATTGGAATTTCATCATTATTAGTGTATGGATTATTTATTGAGTTGTGTTAAATATATTTTATAGTTCCATGAATTATTTAGGTTATTAATAGTAACAAAGTGGATATTCCCTACTTATGTTTATGTGCATGTATGTTGTCTAATGATTCAATCATTATAGAATGAACAGAGGGTTTTGAAGATGACTTTGAATCTTGTAGTTGATTATGTATGTATGACACATGTGTTTCAAATGTTCATAGAATCATGTGAGATTATTCCTATTTGATTGTTTATTTAGAATTATTTAGAATTTGTATGTGATGGGGAAGTTTTTAAGGTATTTTATGATGTTCTTATTTAGAATTCAATCAAGAAAGAATCTAAGTACATTTTATAATGAATTAATGTATTGGTTTTGTGACTTATAATTTGTTGCTTATCATTTAAAAATGGAATTAGGGAATGATATGGATTTAGAGAATTATTTTTCTAAATTTACTATGTTATGGTATATTGATTGTAGATTAATCTTATGCTTTGTATATTCAGTATTGGTGACTGGTTTGTCTTGTATTTCTTGTTTAACGAGATCTAAAATGATATTAAGTATGAAATTGAGTCTTTTTAGTGCATTATATTTGCATAAGAACGACTCAAAACTGAGTTGAATATACTTTGGAAAGTCATATTTAAGATCTCGTGTAGTCTTTGAATTTTTATGAAAGTTGGTAATATTTTTGATGAAGATTGTAGGTTTGTTAAAGAGATTTTATAGATATAGATGTAATAGTTCGTAGAATCTTCTAATCAATGTGAGTTATTTTGAATTAAAAATAACATATAAATAATTATACACTTTCTTTCTTAAATGTATAAATGATTTATGGAGTAAACTATTAAATGTAGTGATTGAATATGCAATCCATTAGTATTATGATTCATTAAGAAAGTCAAGAATGATATCTGGTTAATTAATGGATATTGTTGTTGTATTTTAGTTCTCATTAGTTGAGTATAAGATATTCATTTGAATTCTTAAATTCTATTTTTTAAAATATTATTATTCTTAAAAGAAAAAGAAATATAAATGTTGGTTATAAACTGATCTTAGTTGTTGGGTTTCAATCTTTTTAGATTGATTGATTATTTAAATATTCTAGTAAAGGTGACTCAAATTGGTGAATGGATTATTACCATTACATCCATGTACATTAGTAAATTAATTTTGAGGTATGTTAGGAACTCTAACAAAAATATGTTTGAAATAAATAATTATCTTGTTGCAATAACTATTAGGTTCCATTCAAATTTATTTGGTAATTAACTTGTTCCACTTCATATTTATGACATATTTGACTTGATGACCCTTGAGTTGCATTGGAATGATTGATAATGGGTTTTTATGTCAAAATGTTAAACATAGTTAATGGTGGTACATTTATCTTTTTTTTGGAATCATGTTATTTTCACCATTTAGGGGCAATAAGACTTTGAGCATTTTGATTTAATGTAGTTATTAAGCTATGAATAATATGTCAATAGATGTATAATTTTATATGCATATTGTTTAAATATAAATTTAGGAGTTAATAATCTAGTGGGATCCATGGTAATCAAACTATAATATATACAATAAGACATATTATGTTCAAGGAGAGAGTCTTTGTTATGTATTTAATCTCTTGCATCTTTTTCTTTTAAATCATAAAATCTGAAACTAAATGATTAACACTCAATAGTTGTATGTATCCTTAGAGGTAAAATTTTGGTGATTCTATAATGAGATTTATCTTAACGGGTTGTATTAAATGGAATATGAATATGGTAAAAAAAAAATTAAGATGTTTCCATGAGAATGAACTTGGATATGGAGATCATTCAAAAGATGCAATGACCCTAGTATCAAATGTAATAGACTAGATTGGGTAGCATTTTACAAGTGTTATTTATATATATGAAATACATATGTAGGAAAATGTTAATATTTATTATTAGACCATGCCATTTAGTAAATTTTGGTTTTTATGCATTTCATTAATGAGGAATAATACCATTCTCAAGTTAAGGTTTAATAAGGAATGAATACTTGTTTAATTGCCTTGTATGTTTAGAATTAAAATACTTAAACATTTATAATTTTTTTTATTTTTAGGGTCTATTTTAATCACACTATTATTAAAGAGGAATCTTTGGTAATATTCCTATAAGTTAGAATTGGTTTTTCACTACACTTATGTGAAATAGGAAATTTTATGAGTGAGTCTTGTTTAGTCAGTCTTATGAGAAAGATGACTTGCATATGTATATATATTTAGGTCAAATTTTATAAGAGTACGTTAGTACCCTTATACATCTTGAGATTAATATATAGTGAGGGATTGAATCATTGTTTATATGGTCTATTCAAGAGAACCTATTCCTAAAGAATTTTTATTTCAAGAACCCTTTTCCATTCATAGTTGAGGCTAAGTCCTCAAGTTTCTCCAATTATCCCAAAAAATATTTTGTTATTTCAAAAACAAATTGGTTTCATTACATTGGTATCATATCCTAGGGTTAAAAACTCTGGGGAACTTTGGGCTAATTTTTAAACTCTACCCTACCTTAAACTTTAATTTGTGAATTTCTTAGGATAGATAGGACAAGATAAAGGGGACACTTAATTCCCAATATTAACTAGGGTGACCCTAATTGTACTATGGGTAGAGGTATGAATGAGGGTAGAATTAGGGATTCTCATAGCTTTGATAATATAGTTAATCCTCTTCCCAATAATAATATGGGTAGTAAAAATGAAGAAACTAATGATAACCCAACTAATGGTAACATAACTAAGGAATTATTGAATGGAATATTAATATAATTAAATTCTATTCAAGGGAAACTCAATACCTAAGAGCGTAGGCTAAAAAATATTGTTTCTCCCTAAGAAAACTTTCTTGGGAAAGATAATGATCAAGTAGAATAACCTTTAGTTCAATAATTGACATTGATAGTAGTTGATCTAATTATTAAATAACTTAATAAACTTCCTCCACCAACCTTTTTAGGATAATAAATTAGTGATGTAGTTGATGTATGGATAGTTACATGCATAAATATTTTAATCTGCACAACATGCCTTATAATGTGAAAGCAAGGGTGGTGTATTATCGATTGGTAGGTCCTACATCCATGTGGAGGAATCATCTATATGAATTGGAAGGTTATAAACCCATGACTCTCTCTTGGGATATATTTTAAAGGATTTTATGCAAGAGGTACTTGAGTGATAATTTTAAGGAATAAAAATTATTGTTTTTCAATTATTAAAATAAGATAACATGACAGTCACTAAATACGAGAATATACTTTTGAACCTACCATGTCATGTGAACTAAATTAATGATGAATAAACTAAGGTGAATAAATTAAAACTTGATTTTAAATAATTATTGATGCATGATGTCTACTACTTGGTCCAAAATCTAGTTCATGAAATACCCATGAGATTGGGTATTCCCAAAGAGGAAGATGGGACCAATGATGGAATTTTGTCCTCTATTTTAGGACTGATTTGGGATCATCCCAAGGCATGGTTGTATGTATTTGAATTCACTATGGAGTCTATATGAAATAATCTCCAAGACATGTAGTGCTACCACCATAAGTCTAATATAGGATTCTTGGTTAAAGGTATAATTGTCTAGAGTTGTTATTGATGCTCGTACATGATTCTCATTTGATTTTTAAACACAAGGGAAGGGGTAGTTAAATATTTAAAAATAAACATCAAAAAGAGAGTGGGGAGTAAGGTAGTAAAGAGTGCTTCTATATTTAAAATTAAATTAATGTTTTAACCATCAAACTGAGTGCCCTTAACATATTTATACCACTATGGATTGAGTTTCACCAAAAATTCTACCATAAAAAATACATAATAAGAAGAGTTTGAGGAAATAATGTTGTGTGGCTTAATTATGAACCCTTGCTAATTATCAATAATAAAATTTTATAATAGATCACACATAAAACTACAAAGTAACTTGCACACTTGCACACAAAATTATCAATACCCTAAGAATAAGAATGAAAGAGTTCACAAAGTGATTATAATAGAGAATAAAATTATAACCATGGCATAAATTTAATGACAATGTGGTATCCAATTAATTTAAAATTAACAATCATTTAGAATGGAGATGAAAGATAATTTAAAACGTAAAATGATCATTTTATAGAAAATTGAAATTGCATTCATTAAAAATAAGTGTTGTTACAACAATATCAATCATGGCTAACTTTTATAGTCTAAAGGGGTGAAGGAGAAACCAAGTGAAATCCTAGCTTAAATTTGATAGAAATTTTAGGTGAAATTTAGTTGACCTTTTAACTATAATGTGACTGTCTTTTATAGATAAGTTTTTACTGTAAATAGTGTGATATTACAATCCTAGTCCATGATGGACACTCATGGTAGTTATAAACATAATTAAAAAAATAAAAACAATAAAAATCTTCTAAGCCATCAAAAAGATCTGTGGGGGGACCACTCAATTGATATATGGTGGCAGTTATGAGGATTTAGCTCCTAACTAATTTGACCTTGCATTCTTAGTTTCTAACATATTTGTCATAAGGTTAAAATATTAGTCCATATTCATGACATTTAATGGGGGTTATCTGAATATTTCCTTGGCTTAGGTCATCATTCTTTGATACACCTAGAAGGGATATTCCATTGACACTTGGACTTCAAACACCTAACAAATGTTAGTCATAGATTGCGTTGAAATATCAATAACTCTCAGTCTACTTCCTTATTTACCATAGTGACCATTTCCCTCATGACATGGTAAAAGTAACCCAATTGGAATCCAAACGCTCCCTTGTCTAGGAAGGTTCCATTCAAGTGGAACAACATAAAGATATTAGCTTCATTAAAGCATGTCAATATCTACTTCCTACTATATTCTAAGGGTCCTACCATGGTTTGAGCCATAGTCATCCATTCCTTCATAGCCATTTTCATCTTCTTGATGTAAATTTGATATATCCCTAAGTCTGAGGTGGGCATCAATTTCAAATCTAAAAAAAATCCTTCATTTCCTATCACCAAGAGATTCTCACATTTCTCATCAATCTCTATGATCCTCTACAGATAAACATAAGTCTATTAGATGAACACATTGTTCTCTACCATAATTTCCACCCCCTTCCCTCGAATTGATAAGTAGTAAGAGGGAATCCTTGACCTATCCAATTACCCTAGTGGGGAGGGAGTTCTTCACATAGGCCTTTAGGATCTGAACCTAACTTTGCATATCCTTGAGGAGCTTCTCTAACATGTCATGGGTTTCCTAAGGAATAGAGAGTGGGTCTTTAGATATATTTTCCTCCCCAGTGGATGTCCTCACTTTGATTAGGGATACAAAAATTTGTTGGGTCTGACAAACCATCAAGCTCCCCTCTTGGATGAATTTTTACATGATGTCCCTCTTCATGTTCCCCATGGCATGGTTAAAAATCCACTACACATCTGGGTCACCTTAGATTATCATCTCCAGTGCTTTTAACATTGGGACCATCCACTAGGTTTTGGGAGGTGTTGTAGGGGTGGTAGAGATGGAGGAAGTGGAAGTTGTGAATGAGGAAAGTAGTGGATGAGGAGGGGGATAAAAGTGAAGGGAGGAAGAATGAAGGGTGAGAGCCATAGGAACATTTTTTCCTACCACTATTCTTGGTTCATGCCCACCTAAGGGGTAATGAATCAAAAGAGGGGTATTCATCAAAAGGAAAGAGATTGACTAGTTTAAACCAAATCCTTGGGCACCTAGGGTGATAGAAAGAGGGAAGTGGGGAAAAATCCATAGAGCTATCATGGCTGGTGCTAGAGGTACCATAGAGGTTGGTAGAGGAGGATGGGTTGGGTTAGAAGGTGTATGGATTAAAGCCTAAGGGTTAGTCACCTTTTGATTCTTCTTGGCTATTTTACTTGAGTCAACCTCAAGTGTTGTGGTATAACTCATAGAGATGGTAGGATATTTAGGAGATAATTATGAAGCTTGTTAGAATGATGAAGAAAACACCAAGATGACCAAATTGGGTGTTAGGATGGTTTTGGCCACTTGAGATGCATTCTTAAAGATTACAATTTTGTATGCCAAAATAGGTGCACCTATAGATACCTAGATTTGAGGCATATTGAATGGATTTATTGAGGGGAGTTTGGGTTGGGTAATGGATGGTGTAGAGGTAAATGAATAAGTGAGGATGCTTGGGAGGATTGAGGCCAAGGATACCTAGGTGAATAGTGGAAGGGGAATAATATGGAAGAGAGGAGGCACCACTTGGGTATCTTTTGGAAGGGGAAAAATTGAGTGGCACCATGAGGACTTGAAAAGTGATGAGAGTGAGGGGAGGAACCTAGAAAGTGGTGGGAGTGAGGGTAGGGATCAACATCAATGCTTTATGGGAGCCTTGATCTCAGCTTGCCTCTAGGCTATTGTTGACATTGAACCTCAAAGTGTGCGTAGCTTAGGACTGAGGTACTAATGGTGGATCCACTTGTGATTAGGTTACCTGACATCAAGTTACATATTTCTAGCCTAGCTATGTATAAATTTTTAGATTTTTTATAGGAGGAGGTGGAGTCAGGGCATGAGTCACAAACACTTATAGATGAGGAGGAGGTGGATCCAAGGCACAAGGAGTAAGAATTTATGGAGGAGAAGGTGGAATAATATCTTATAAAATCCTTTACAAAATTGTAAGAGGAGTTAGGGTGACATCCTTTATGAAATAAGTAGGTCAAGTAGGGGCCATCGATGGACTCAATTAGACCTTATTTTCCTTCTTCTTCTTACATGCCATTATTCAAGCTAATACCTTTTAGTCATAGGAAACATATAAGTATAGTTCATCATCATCCTCTAATAAATACTTGTAATTAATGTTGAGGTGAGTCAAATACCTCACCAAATGAGACTTGATCATGCCCTTTGGGTCCTAATGTCAGAGTTAGATTCTCCCTAGAGCAAAGGAAACTTGAATAGTTACCATTTTTTAAAAGGGAGGGAAGGCCTTGTATACATGGTGATGAATGTTAACTGGGAGTAATGGGCATGCCTTCTACTACTAGCTAATGTAAAATACAAAAACATCTTCCCATAATTGATAATTTATCCTACTTTGCCAGGTGGTCCAAGATGCGGTATGGTAGGTGGTGGGGCTACTTAAGAATGCCCTTGACTCAAATCATAGTGTCCTCCTAGAAGTACCTGTAGTCATTAATGGATGAATTATACTCTCTGATTTCACATGATAAACATGGCATTGGGGCCTTGTGTTAAAAATATACAACACAGATAAATATTAATGAATTAAAGATAGAAATAAAATACATAAAATATAACACAATATAGATAAATTTAATTTGGTTCACCGAATATAGGATATTTCCACATAGAAACAACCAATATTTTTTATTATTCAGTCCAACAAAATGAAGGGAAAAATCTACAATACATCCACTGCAATATCATCTTCACTAACACACATTATGCCATCATGATTACAATGCCCTCATATCAAAGGAGGGTTACATGATAGGAAAAAAATACACAAATATAATTTTTACCATTAGATATGTGACCTAATAGTGAATGGTCTCAATTTACTATGAAATTACAATATTTTATAATGCAACACCAACATCCCCCTATCAGGAACTGTGCATTATAATAATTTCAGGCTCTACCATCCAACACCTTGTTGATTGTGTTGTATACCACTAGGTATAAGTACTCACATATATCTTGAATATGGTTCCTATACTAGTGGCCATATAGTTTATAAATGATTACATGGACTGTTAAGCCCCCTAAAACCCATGAAAGAAAAGAAGATGGCTTGAATGTGAGTGTCCTATAGACTACATCTATGAGATAACTCATCATGTATAATTTATTACTTGCTTGGGCATCTACTTTGGCATTGACAAAATTTAAGTTGATTAGTCCTCCCATGTTTGGAACCTTAGATCTAGTGAAAATCATGTGGAGGAGGGGCACCTATAATTCATTGACATGTAGGTAGTCTGAGGTTTTGAATAGTTTGTTCAGTAAAATCATAGCCACTTGAACCTCCTCCTAAAAGGTGTAGACTTTGTATGCATGGATGTCCTCTGAGCTCACCCACATGGCATCTAGATTCTCATCCCAATATTTCAGGACCTCATAAATTTAAAAAGTGCCAATCCAAGTCTACATCATTACTACATCATATGAAAAGGTGAAATCCAAGAGAGAGTAATATGCTTTATAGGTGTTTTCAGAGATGGAAATATGGTGTTAGGAATTGGTCGACCAAACCCAATCATGGAATCTATCATTTATTTTCCTGGTAGTGAGGAGTATATTTTTGAACAAGTCATCGTAGGGGAAACATTTCAGGTTTGGTTGTAGCCCTGTGAAGACTAAACTTCTTATAAGCTCAAAGGGAATTTTTAAACTTGACTTACTCATCATTATCAAAACTTGAGTCCACGGGTACCTATTTGATATCTTTGAACACCTCATTATAATGCTTGAATTGAGTCAAGCCTTTTGGAAACAAGATATCTCTATACTTGGGTTTAACTTTGGGGTTTGAGGAGGATGGAAGCATTAAATTAAGGTGGAAGCTGATAGAAAAGTATTTAATGTAAGGGGAAAAACATAGGGGTATGCGATAGTAATCATAAATTAAGGAGTTGATTTTCTTCTGATGGTATATGGTGAAAACCATTAATGATCCTTCCTTGGGGTATTTATAAAAGCATACGTTAAAATTTTGGTTGGTGTCCTGATCTACTCTCTTTATTTCCCAATAAAGAGTTAAATTTATAGATCATGATCTTGTTCCACCAACTAGATTTATCAAGTGTGATGTGATTTTTTAAAACCATCTAATCAGGCCTAATGATGTAGAGGTTACACAAACACTTTCTCTCACTTACTTTTGTTCGAAGACACTCTTCTTTGTCAATGACTCATTGATTCAATCTTCATGCAATGTTATGATGTTCAAATTATTAGTTTGAGGTTATAGACACTTTACACATGCTATTCAACATATTTATAACTTATATATTTAAGAAAAAACTTCACATATCAATTTTATTACTCCTTACATAACTCTGCTCACCTTATCCTTTAAGCTAATAGCCTCTTTTAAGGCATACTTCCTTTATATGGAATTGTACAATGTTATTATGAGAATCTATTCATTGTTTCAGATACCCTTTTCCATTTTACATCTCTCCATGTATCTCTAAGGCATAATTCTACTTACAAACCACTTTTATAGACATGTTTTGTTCTTTTTTAGGTTTTATTAGGCCTTTCTTACATCCTTCGACACATAGACTCCTATACTTGTATGAATACGTACTTAAATAGTTAACCAATCTCAAAATTTGTTAACAATCATGGAAATTGGTCTAAACACAAAAATTGATGAAATTCCACTAGTTAAATATTTGTAAAAAGGTAATTTGGTTCCAAACCCTAATCATAGGGTTAACAGTGGATTGAAGTGTTGGAGAGATTACAATTTGGGATTTTTTGAACTATAAATGGTTTATAGTGACTTCAAAAAATAGTTTAGGTATGTATAATGATTTCACACCTCCTCAAATTAATAAATGCTTAGTTCATCACCTTTGTTCAATATTCTTATAACACTTTAGGTCTCACTATGACCATGTTACAATCTACAAGAGTTTTCTTGTCAATATTGAATTCTTAACCTTCCAATTTGGGATTTATCGACTTTATTATCTATTTATTGGTCTCCATGAAATCTTATACACATTAGTATCCATGCTCTATATTTATTTTTCTAGTCCTTTATTCCATTAGTAATTTTGGTTATTGCTTTTTCTATGCACTTGGAATAGTTGTAGGGTTTAGAATTAGGTTTTCAAATATTCTTTAGTGTTTCAAAATACTGACTATTGGAGAAGATCTATCCATTCCTAAGACACCTTATGCATCTCACAAAACCTGTAACTACTCTTCTTAGGTTCTTTATTCTATTCTATGATTGATTATATTTAAAAATAGAATTTCTTATAGGGTTTGTACTGAGTAATATATGAATAGAGATGGAAACATAATAAGATATCTCACATTAATTGTAGAATCATTTATAATGGGATTTCCCTCAAATAGAGAAAACTAATGTTTCTCGACATCTCACCTCATAACCAACCCTTACTCAGTCTTAGTAGGAAAAAATACCATCTAAATAGGGTCTCCATAAAAGGTTTCCAAGGCCTTGCTTCACTATTCCTTCCTCAATGATGTCTTCTCAAACATTAAAAATGTAGATTATTCACAAAACCATATAATCATTATTCACATACATAAATTACATGTACCAATATCCATAAAAGGCTTCCAAGGCTTTGCTTCACTATTCCTTCCTTAATGATGTCTTCTCAGACATTAAAGACATAGATTACAGAACCTTGAACATGTGAGTTATTTTACCTAATAATGTATTGTGTATTCACTCTATTAACCATAGCATGTGTTCATTCTTAATGTATTAGTTTATAATAAAAATTTGATATCAACAACATACATCCCAATATTACAGATACAGACTTGAATCCACTTCATGAGTTAGTTTCTAAACCAAAGAATAAAAGGATAGAACAAAGTCTGCAAATGAATTACAAAATCAAGAAATATTTCTCATTTACCTTGGGTTTTTTATATTCATTACATCTTTGAATCCAACCCAATTATCTTCTCCTATTTTGAATGACATTTTTTGATTCAAACAAAAAATGACTACTTATTAAAAAAGGTTCATAACTAACTTGTAACTCCCTTGTACGTTAGGAGAGCAAAACTACCTAACCACCACAAAACCAAATGTATCAAATGACTACTATGAGCTAGGTAGTGTGTTGACACATCCTTGCTTCTGTATTAAGGCTAATTTACAACTTAATACTCCATTATACAAGAGTATAGACTCATAGGTATTTGAAAATTCAAATTATGAATTTGGAAGGAAAATCCTTTCCAAGACACAATTCCCATTTGTCAACAATGTAACACCTCAAATGGACTTCTACATACTCCTAAAGACCTAATGACTCAAAACATATAATAGACTAACATTTATAAAGAAAGTAGTGATGTTCATGCATCATACTACCGAGGAGAAAATGGAAACTTTCCCTAAAAGTTATAAGTGATTGATCTTTGATGTTATTTGCATCATTTCTTGTATAATGGAATCTCCTCCTATATCCTGAGGTCTATTTATGAGACATAGAACTTTGTGGTGCTTGCCTATGTTGGATCCTCCTTGTTTCTTATTTCTCTTGATCTCTCCTTTGAGGTCATCCTTTTTCACTTTGATCTTCAACTTGATCATCTTCAACACTTGATTCTTGTCCTTCAACCATATTACACATGAAACACACAAGTTAATGAAAATAATCTTCTCCTTGTCTTCTGGGCATCCACTTTCTTGTATTTGTACACCTATTCTCTTTATACTGGGTTCTATTATTTGTTGTGTTGTTGCTTGTTTCTTCTTCTCTCTTTTAAAACTATCATTTTTTTCAACCTTTTTATCCTCTTCTTTCTATTGTACCTGATCAATGACTTCCTTTTCCATGGACAATGCTCTCAACATGCTCTCTTTCTCAACAAAGTAATCTAAACTCTCATTATTTTTTATGCATGATAAATTATTTTCTAAACTTGAAAAAACTATTTCTACCTACTCAACTAAAAGTATCTCACCTTTTTCTTCTTATCTCAGCTAGTCCTTCATATTAGCTAGTTGTATTCTTCTAAGCAAGTGTGTTTCACCTTGCTTCACCTTAAGAAAGTCTTTTCCACCTTGATCTTATTTAAGAAAGTCTTTTCCTCCTTGTTCCATCCTCATCCAAGCTATCTCCTTGGATCAATGATATTTTTTATCTCTTTATCTCTCCTCAAGCCTTCTTGGTTTTCAATCTACCTTGACCAACTTGTAATCACCTACAATCTCCCTTGAGCAGTCTCTTCAAATAATATTTACCATACTTTAATTAAACTTGAGCAAATTCACAAAATGAAAATAAAATAAATTGTAAATTTTCTTCATGCCAATTTTCTCCACATAATCTTTCTCACTCTGATACCAAATATGATGCAGAGGTTACACAAAAAAATTCTCTCATTTACTTTTGTTCAAAGACACTCTTCTTTGTAAATGGCTCATTGATTCAATCTTCATGCAATGTTCTCATGTTCAAATGATTAGTTTGAGGTTATGGACACTTTACACATGCTATTAAATTTTTTTAGAACTTATATAACTAAGAATGAACTTCACATAGCAATTTATTTACTCCTTACACAACTCGGTTCACATTATCCTTTAAGCTAGTATCCTTTTTTAAGGCACAATCCCTTTGTATGGAATTGTATGATGTGATTATGAGAATATATTTAATTTTTAAGATACCATTTTGCATTTTACATCTCTCCATGCATTTGTAAGGCATAATTTTACTTACAAACTAGTTTTATATACCTATTTTGTTTTTTATTAGGTCTTATTAGGCCTCACTTGCATCCTTCCACACATAGACTCCTATACTTGTACAAATACATACTTAACCAATAAAATAGTCTCAAAATATGTTAGCACGCATGAAATTTGGTCTAAACATAAAGATTTAGGAAATTCCACTAGTTAAATCTTTATAAAAATGTAATTTGGTTCCAAGCCCTAATCATAGGGTTAATAGTGGACTGCAGTGTCTAAGATCTTACAATTTTGGATTTTGTTAACTAAAAATGGTTTCTAGAGATTGTGAAAAACATTTTAGGTCTATCTAATGTTTATACATATCCTCAAATTAATAAATTCGTATTTGATCACATCTATTCAATATTCTTATAACATTTTAAGTCTCAATGTGACCATAGTTACAGTCTACAAGAGTTTTCTTGGCAAGATTCAATTCTTAACCTTATAATTTATGGTTTATAAACTTTGTTATCTATTTGTTATCCTCCATGAAAGATTATATTAACCAATATCCATGCTATACATTGCTTTTATTAGTCCTTTATTTCATTAGTAATTCTGGTTATTACTTTTTTATGCACTTAGAATAGTTATAGGGTTTATAATTAGGTTTCCAAACATTATTTAGTGTTTCAAAAGATGATGAATATTGAAAAAGATATATCCCTTCCAAATACACCTTATGCATATCACATAACCTATAAATACTCCTCTGCTCAAGTTCTTTATTATAGTCTGTGATTGATTATATTTGCAAATATAATTTCCTATAGGGTTTGTATTGAGTACTATATGAAAAGAGATGGAAACATAAGAAGATATATCACACTAATTATATAATCATTGATAATTTTATTTCCCTCATATAGATAAAACTAATGTTGATCAACATCATACCTCACAACTAACCCTTAGTCTTAGCAGGCAAAAACATCATCCAAACTAGGTCTAAAAATTAGTAACACACAAAGATCCATATTGATAAACAAAATAAAACTATTTAATCGATCTTCACATATATAAATTACATGTACCAATCTCCGCAAAAGGATTCCAAGGTCTTTCTTCACTATTCCTTCCTCTATGATGTCTTCTAAGACATTAAAGATAGATTACAGAGTATTAAACATGTGAGTTCCTCTACCTAATAATGTAATATGTATTCACTCTCTCAACAATAACATTCATTCATTATTAATGTATTAGTTTTCACTAACAAGTTACTATCAACAACATACATCCCAATATTACATATATAGATTTGAATCCACTTCATGAGTTAGTTTCTAAAACATAGAATAAAAGGATAGAATAGACTCTGCAAATAAATTACAAAATCAATAAATCTTTCTCATTTACTTCTGGGTTTTGATCTTCATTACATATTTGAATCCAACCCAATTATCTTCTCCTATCTTGAATGACCTCCTTTTCTTTAAAGCAAAAATGACTAATTATTCAAAAAGGTTCATAGCTAACTTGTAACTCCCTTGTACATTGGGAGAGCAAAACTACCTAACCACCATAAACTCAAACTTATAAAATGATTACTATGAGTTAAGTAGTGTGTTGACACATCCTTGCTTCCCCATTAAGCCTAATTTACAACTTGACACCCTATTAAACAAGATTATAGACTCATAGGGATTTGAAAATTTAAATAATGAATTTGTCAGGAAAATCCTTTCCAAACCATAATTCAAATTTGTCAATAATATAACACCTCAAATGGACTTCTATAGACTCCTAAATACCTAGTGACACAAAACATGAACTAGATTAGTATTTATAAAAAAGGTAGTGATGCTCCTACATCACCCAACTTCTTATTTTGTTAATTTATAGCATGAGCTAAGAAAACAATCACATATCCGTGAGGCTTCTAAGAGATCTCCTACCTTATAACACATGTCATCTACATATTAGTTTTCATGTTAACAATCAATACTTAATCATAGCCTTGTACTTAGTGTCATATCCTTAGATGGTTGTGGTATCATTTAGGGATATGTTTCATCCTTTGATTAGTCCTTAGTCTCCATTTATATTTCATTTTTACCATCCCAAGGCCTTAGGTGGACACCTACTCATATGCTTGGTTGTGATTCATGGTACATTCTGAATGGATCAAGCTCGCACAAGCTCTAACATCTCTAACAAGATTAGGAGATTAGTCAGTCTCATATTGGGCTATGTGGCATGTTCTAACTAGGTCAAGTTTCCCTCAGATTTGATATCTCTGATTGGATGAAGAGATTGGATGATATAAAATTATTCTATGTGGCATGATATGACTGGGTCATGATCCCTTGGGATATAACATCTATGATATAACTAAGAGACTAGATGATCTAACATCAAACTACCTGACATCATATAACTAGGTTGGGCTCCCTCAGGATCTAACATCTCTGATATGACTAGGGAGCATCATGGTATGTGGCATGCTATAACATGGTTGAGATCCCCCAATATCTAACATATCTAAAAATATTGAGAGATTGGCCAATATGACATCGGGCTACATGGTAAGCTCTAACTAGGCTAGGCTTCCCTAGGATTTGACATCTCTCATAGGACTAAGAAACTGGCCAATCTGACACTTATGAAAACTACCACATAGATATTCTCTAGTGGTCTATTCATTCCTATGAAATCCATGAAAAATACTAAATGAAAATGAAAATAATTTCAACCAATGAAGAACTCAACCGATTACCATTCAGTTTTGATTTATTGTGCAGGACATCTAGTTTGTCACTTTGAGAAAGGTCCAAGACTCTAGGAACTTATTTTGAAAGATGAATTTCAAGGTTAGCATTCAAAATCCTCAAAATAAGAAATCTTACCTTATTCATAAAATAAATTAGGATTACAATTATTTATGGAAATCGAGGTGACACAAGATTTCAAGGACCTGGTTCAGGTGAAGTTGTTTAGAATGGGAGAATAGATTCAAGATATTTGGTTTTGATGTTTTTTAAGGACATGTATTAAATTTTTATTAAAAGGTAGTGTATTAGAAATAAAAAATGGTTAATTTCATGGTGGAAGTGATGATATACACTTAGAACTTGACAAGTTAATATTCCTCTCCTATATAAAACATATACTATAAGAGACATCTTTAGACATATCAAAAAATAAGGCACTAAATTCATGTAATAGAAACTAGAATACTGATATTTCATCCTATAGATGACCACTAGTGTGTGTAAGAAGTGATTCTCATATTTACATTTAATTTTGGACTCTACTTAAGCAACAGAGGTTGGACTAGGTATCAAATGACTTGATGGTTATGAGGGGGATGGTGTGGGCATTGATTTTCTACCATAGGGTTATCCATAGATCTGATATAGATACCTCTAGTCCCATTCAAAGCCTTGTTCCACTACCATCCATGCCAAAATGACTACTATGGAGGTTTCTTAAATGGTCCTTTTGAGGAAGACTCAAAATTTAGATTTTGCATGTTTTTCTTATCTTTTTCCAAGATTCTTTGTGAAAATATTTTTTTATATTAGTCTCATCTATTAAGGGTTTAGGACCAAACCAAGGATCAAGGGATGATGAGGAAACATTATATACTCATCTAGTCTTTGATTATCTTGAATAGTCTTATCTTTTCCTAAAATCTTACATTAAGTGTAGCTTGGTGGATTTGTTAGGATGTGGGTTGTTATAAAATCCATTTGTTTCTCTTAGAATAATTGGCCTCCTAGATCTAAAATGTAAAAAAATGTTCATTTACCATCCTTGACTTGTTTGGATTCAAGACTCAACTTGGGTTTCCTACTTAATAATTTTTCTCAGGCTTCAACCATCAGATGGAGTGGTTACTAGTAGGGATAGGCATTAGAGGAACACCACAAAAAAAATAAAACACAAACCAAAGGAACAAAACACACAAAAACATAAACACATGACAAAATCAAAAATCTAAAAAAATAAAACCTATCTAATATATACATTACCAACCCTTGCTTGGATTATTTAGAAATTACATAGGAGGGGACAATTGAGAAATAATGTTTCAAGAACTGTATGTTTACTAGTAGTGGTAGGTCATTTCCATCAATATATTTGAGGTAGAAGGTATTCTAACCTAGTATTTTGGATATTTGGTATGGGATAAATCTAGAGGGGATCAAATTTTGAATTCTAGACTTTCTTTTCATGAGCCTTCTCCCACATTAGGACTAGGTTATAGATTTGAAAGGTCTTAATCTTAGATCTTTTATCAAACCATCTTTTGACTGTTTCCTGATGTTTGTTGAAGCTTAATAGAGATTCATCTTAGGATTCCTCTAATTGGATTATGTATGAGAGTATGTAATTCACCTTATGATCCAGTTCTATGAATTTTTGTATGAATTTATAAGTTGTCATCCTAAGCATGATCTACATGATCAACTCTAGTATATAAAATAAAAGGAAAGAAGAGCTTTTGAGGGCTTGTTTATACCTAGTGTTGTCAACCCATAGATTGAACTTTAGCAATGAGTTCCATTCCAAAGGCTTATCTCCAACTAACTTCATGATGAAACCTATTAAATTCTTATTGGTGGACTCTATTAATCCATTCCCTTGTGGTTAGTGATTTGATAAGAACCTTAACATGATTCCATTGTCATAGGCCCATTCTATGAATTTTATAGATTGAAAATAAGGACCGTTATCACACACCAAGGAGATAGGGACCTCAAATTAAGTGGTTATGGTATTTTACAAGAACTTGATGAATTAAATAATAATTGTTCATTTATTTATAATTAACTTAGACCACCTCATATAATATTCCATGCCTATAAGGATGAACTTATGGCCAAATGATGAATTCGGGTTGATGACTTCAATAAAATACAATCCCCATTAAGCAAATGGTGTTGACTCCACGATGAGATATAGTGACATTACCACGTGGGTTTTCATTTCATCAAAGGTCAAGAACTAATGGGAAAGAGTGAACATCTTTAAATAGTGTAGGATAATAGTATCTTGTCTAAATAACTTTGTGTGCCATGGCATTTACTGCAGGATGATTAGCTCTCAGTTCTTCATGGAAAGTTACCATTATTTCTTTGGCTTCTTCTTATGAAACACATTAGAGGTAGATTCCTTCATAGTTCCTTATGAATATAACTGACTTCTTCATCATATATTATGTAACCTTAAACTAGAGGGTTCTCTTCTATGTATGGTTAAATCCCATAGGTGTGTTTTTATAGATTAATAAATGCATGACTGAGGCATACCACTCTAATTGTATCACTATACCTTGTTCCACTTGGTGCATAATTTTTATTGTAGCTATCTCAATTATTATCTAGGTGAGACCCTATCCTATAGCTAATTTTTTTAGTTTTATTTCCAAGTTTTACTCTTGAAATTTTGTCATCCATCAGCCTTTTCATTTTACCAACTTATTTTTTCCCAACACATACTTTATTTTTGGGTCTACAATAATTATGTGCACCTTATTCGTAAGGATGTAATGTCTAAATTTCTTCACCACCTTGACTAGGGTGTGAGAATGTTGTTCCAAGGTAGAATATCTCAACTAGGTATCCTTGAGATTGGTACTAATGAAAGAAATAGGGTGTTCTTCTCCCTCTAATCTCTAGGTGAAGAAAACAACAATGGTGTGTTCAAAAGCAAAGGGGTAGATATATAAATCTTGCATATAATCTAGGCTGATGAAAACTGGGGCTTACATAATGTAATATTTGATATCCTAAAAATCTTTCTTTGATTAAGCATGCCATTTTAATTTCACATCCTATTTCAACATAGTATTTAAATGTTTTATAATTCCAAAAAATATAAAATTAAATTATGTACAAATTACATTTTCCCAAAGAAGGATTTTATTTCTTTCTTATTATTAGGTAAAGGTAGTTTATAAATTACATTTGCCATTTTGGAATCAATAGTAATACCTTATTTTGTGATAATGTGACTGAGAAGTTTACCTTTGGTGACATCAAACATGTTCTTCTTTGGGTTTAGGAAACATCATACCTTCTACATCTTTTTAATACTTTTTCCCAATGGCATACATTATCTGATCTATATTTTGAAACCATAGTTTGGTCATCCATATATATTATAATGTATTTAGAAATCAATCCTTCAAAATCAAAGTCCATCACTTTTAATAAAGTTTCACCAACATTGATGAACCTAAAGGGCATTAGTTTATAATAAAATGTGTCCCATTTGGTGGTGAAATTAGTCTTGGCCCTATCTTTAGAATTAACCAAGACCTGGTTGTATCCCAAAAAGTTCTCCAAAAAGGGCATAATTTGAGATCAACTTACCATTTGGATTACTTCATGAAGGGAAGGCAATGGGTAATTATCATTGTCTGAGACTCAGTTTAAGTTCTATAAGTCTACATATGGATAGGTTTATCCATTTTTATTTGACACAAACACTAGGTTGGACACCTAGGTGGAGTGGCAAATTGGGAAAATTATCCCTATAGAAATTAACTTATGGACCTCTTTGTGTATTAAGGGCTCTATGATTTAGTTTACCAATCTCTATATTTTCCTAATGGTTTTTGAATGGGTTTGAGGGGAATAGTTTGAGTGATCACTCTCAATTCAAACATATTGAGGTATCCATACACCCATACAATCAAATATTTATATCTTAGTATTATTATTTGTAACTAATCTAATTTTTGGTTCATCTAGTCATGACCTACATTGATTATATGGGGATTTTCTACAAGGTAGAGTTTGATGATTCAAGACTTTTGGTCCTCAAACTTGGGTTTTTATTAAAATGTGGAGAATAAATTATAGCATACACTTGTTAATGAAATCATTATTTTTGGGATCCAATTATCATGAATATTAAGGATCCCATCTTTATCCAACTCATTCCCTAGGTTGTCTTTGTCTTTCTCATCTATAACTTGGGTCTCAAATATTCCCTCATTGCTAAGAAATTAGAAGATTTATTAGTCATCCTAAAGTAGCTAAAAAAATTTCACATTGTTAGGGATAGAGGGACATGTGATTATTTCCATAGAGGAATTTTGTAATTCAGTGTCATGTAGGGGAGTTACGTTAACTGCCAGAGATGCTAGTGAGTTGATGACTTGGTTTTCCTCCTTAGGGATAGGGATGCTATTAAACTTGTTAAAAAATATTATTAGGTCCAAATCCCTATGATTATACCTCTTGAGGTATGATATATTTCATTTAAATTTAGTCTTGATCTAGTTGACCACCAATTCAGAGTCACTAAATACTCTTAATTTGTTTGGCTTGTGTTTCAATGCAAATTAAAATCTTAGGATTAATGCTTTTTGCTATGCTAGATTTTAGTGTAAGGAAAATGCAACCTATACGATGTTAAATGTTTCCTCTCTAGGGTTTATATAAGTAGACCACTAGCCCCACTACATTTTTTTAAAGGATATATGTCCATATAGAGAGACCATAGGCCAAGTAGGCTTGAGATATGGATAGCCAAGTATTTAGGTAGTTTTGTGCTTAGCATGTAGATTCCTAAACATGTGGATATTAGGTTTAATTTATCATTAATTCATTTTACTCAATTATCATGTGTTTCATGTGAGGTTCTCTATCTACACCGATTTGGTTAGCTACTCCCTCCATGGTAACCACATATAGGAGAAATTTATGGCCATATACCCATTTAGAGTTTTGGGCCAATCTCTAATGAGGAGCATGGTGTGAGATTCAATAATCTCCACCACTTAGATGTCTATGAAGTGTTGAATCCTAAGCTCATAATTTAACTATATGTGAACATTTATCAATTTCCCTATCACTTTCACTTCAAACTTATCGAGCTAGACCACTACCTTATCTGACTTGATAATGACCAACCTGAGCTTCTCACATATGCCTTTTGGCATTATGTTATATGAGGCTCTTGAATCCACTAGGAAATTAAGTAAGTTATTTTAAAGCAACCAAATGGTTAAGATTAAGGTGGGTAACTCCATCTTATTCTTGTGTATGAGCACATTGGTGTGGGATGCTTTTGGTTTTGGTTGGGTTGGCTAGGTCATCTTCTAAGTCAAGTATTTTAGCAAGAGATCAAATTGCTTATTTATTTGAGCAAGTTCGTGAAGTGTGATGTTGGATTTGATATTCTTCATGTATTTTACTATTTTACAACCCCCTTTAATTTAGACTAGTGGGGTCTCCATAGGAGTATTAGGTTATTGAGGTCTTAGAGGTAGGGGTAATTCTTAGCATTTTGGTTAGGTGGGGTACACCATTGTTTGAGGGAGTTGAGGTAGTGAGGGGTTGTTATAGTTACATAATATTGAGGGGGTGGTTTCTCCTCTAGAAATTTTGAAATACTTTCACCTCATTAATACCCTCCTTGATCTCATTTTATTCTTGGCTGGGGAAATCCATGGTCTCTAGCACCATAGTAGTGCTAGGGGCTTTACATGTGTTGGATGATTTAGGGTGGTTAGGGACCACATAATATTCCATAATTTAATTATATAAGATCTTAAAAGAAGAACCAAACTTCATGAAATCCATTTATCCATGGAATACTATGTCATACACTTGAAACCAATTAGGTAAGGCTATTTCAAAGATGTTAATTTTGGGAAACCTATTGGGTGAGGGTTCTGATGGATTATGAGGATGGTTATAGTTCATAATCAATCTTTGATATGTGAATTTTTTGATGGAAAATTTTGCTTTAGAGTTATTCATCTACCATTTTAGATCAAAGAAATCATTATTGAGTTTTTATACCATTAATTGAATGGCATCCATTTTTTTTGTAGACTCTTGGGGTATAGTTTGGGTATTGTTAGTTTCTACCAATGTTAACTAGTATGGTATCTAAATAGAAAATTCATGGCCCCATAGGTTAATAAAATCCAAGTGTTAGGTTCAATTGGGATGACTCAATAGGATTTGATGAATTATAAGGAGTGGCTGAAACATTGAGACATTATAATTAATGCTAGGTAAGAATATCAATGTAGGCATATTTGGTAGAACATTAGGAGTGTGGAACATCATCTAGACTTAGGGGTTCACTTTCCTATCTACCTTTATGGCCCCTATATAAGCTAGGGATAGGTTCATTACTATTATGTCTTTCTTTATAAACATGATCATCTAAGGATCTATAACATTATTAAACAGTTCAATTGCTAGTTGGGTGTTAGGTTGATAAAACATGGTAACTAGATGTACATTTTTTGAAACCCAGTGTTAAAATTCTTGATAGGCCTATTGGGATCCTATTTAATATAAATAAACTACTAGTATAATACACTAGGGTCTATTACTTGCCTAAACTGGGTAAGGAAGGTAGTATTAAAATGGTCCCAAATGGGGATAAAGTCTTTAGGGAGGTTGAAGAACCAATCATATGTCAAGTTCATCAATGTGAAGTGGAAAAGCCTAGATGTAACATCCTCATGTTCTACATTGAAGATACTTAGGGTAGTTTTATAAGAATTTATGTTTTATTTAGTAGTTTTTCCCACACTAGGAGTGAATTGGGGAAGATATTTCTTGGGGTTTCTAGGTACATCATGGATACCTCCCAGGATGTTAATGGAAGAGCCAACCAATCAGGCTATCTTGGGTTACAGATTTAGAATGGGTTGTGGGGGTAAAATATTTGGAATAATGGTAGGTTTAGGTTTATTAATCCTAGAATTTATATGTAAAAAGAGGGGGAAACCACCAATTGGCCAAAGCATGACCTATCCCTAGTGACATGCAAACTAGTCTCTAGGATACTTCACAATCAAATAGTAATCTATATGTTATTATTAGAAAGCATAATTTAAAATAATATCATACTCAAAACAAAAAAACTTGTTTCCTTATCTTCTATTATTACACTAATCACAACCTTGAAATACACTATGTCAGCCCTCCTTCTAACACCAACTATTGTTAGGTCTAAAATCTGGTTCATGAAATACCCATCAGATTGGATATTCCTAAAGAGGAAGATGGGAATAAGGATGGAATTTCATCCTCTATTTTAGGACTAATTTGGGATCAGCCTAGGGTAGGACTATGGTTATTTGACTTCATTATGAAGTCTACATGAAATAATATCCAAGTTGCCACCATCAAAAGCTCAATACGTGTTTCTTGGATAAAGTTCTAATTGTCCATAGTTTTTATTGATGCTCATATGTTATGTTCCTCTACTTTATAAACACAAGGAGAAAGAGTAGTTTATTATTTAAAATTAAACACAAAGAGAGAGGGGAGAGTAGGACAAGAAAGAGTGTCTCTATATTTAAAATTAAATCAATGTCTTGATCATTGAATCGAGTGCCCTTTCCATGGTTATACCATTGTGGACTAAGTTTCACTGAAAGTTATACCTTCAATAATACACAATGGGAAACATATAAGGAAATAGGGTAGCATGCCTCAACTATGACACTCACTAATTGTTAGTACCAAAAGTTTATAGTAGATCACACACAAACCTCCAAGGTAACTGGCAGATTAATACACAAATTATCAATAGTGTGAGAAGAGAAATGAAAGGGTTCACAAAGGGATTATAATATATAAACACATTATAATCATGGCATACATTTAAAGGTTCTAATTAATATAATATTAAAAATCATTCAAAATGGATATGAAAGATAATTTACAACATATAATGATCATTTTTTTAAAAACTAAAATTGCATTCAGTAAAAAACAATTGTTACAACAATATCAATCATTGTCAACTTTTATAGTGTAAAGGGGTGAAGGATAAAGTAGATGAAATATTGGATTAAATCCAACATCACTTTTTAGAAAAAATTAATGGAAATTTTAACTAAAATATAGATATGCTTTTTATAGATAAGTTTGGAATTCGCATCCAAATAGTGTAGGATTCCCATCATGGGCCATGATGGCCAGTCATGGTAATTACAACCATACTTCAAAAAATCAAAACAAAAAAATTCCCCCAAGAAATCAAAAAGATCTATATGGAATCACTCAATTTAAACATGATGGTGGCTATGAGGATCTAACTCCTAATTACTTTGACCTTCCATCCCTAGTTTCTAACACAATTGCCATGAGGTCCAACTCATGGTCCAACTTCATGAGGTTCATTGGGGGTTCTATAAATATTACCTTGACTTGGGTCACCAATATCTAGTACACCTAAAAATAAGACTCTATTTACACTTAGACCTTAAACACCTAGCTAATGATAGCCATATAATGCATTAAAAGCTCAAGAATTACCTAGGCCCTTTCCTTATTTACCTTAGTGGCCTTCTTCCTCATGACTTGGTTAAAGTGATCTAGGTGGAATCTAAAATCTACCTTGTTCATTAGGGTGTCATATTAGTATAACAACATAGAGATATTGACTTCATTGAAGTATGCCAATATCTTTTTCTTGCCATGTTCCAAGGGTCCTATCATGGTTCAAGACACAACCAGCCATTCCTCCATATCTATTTTCATGTTACCAACATATATTTGATACACCATCAAGTCTGAGGTGGGCATAAATTTAAACTCCAATAACATGCCTTTATTGACTATCACCAAGAGATTCTTTCATTTCCCATCAATCTTTTTGATCCTCTTTAGATAAGCTCAAGTCTATAGGATAAGCACATTAGTCTTTGTCATAGTTTCCACCACCTTCCCTAGAATATATAAGAGTAATAAGAGGGAATCCTTGAATTTCCTAATTAGATATATGGGGAAGGATATATTTACCTAAGACTCTAGGATCTAAACCTAGCTTTGCATATACTCAAGGATCTTCTCTAACATGTTGTGGGTTACCTAGAGAATAAAGAGTGGGTCCTCAACTACATTTTCCTTCTTAGTGGAGGTCCAAAGATTGGTTAAGGTGAAAAAATGTTGTTGGGTCTACCAAATCATTAGGTTCCCCTCTTTGATAAATTTTATACATGAGGGTCCTCTTCATTCTCCCTATGACATCATCAAAACTCTATTTGACATCTGAGTTGCCTTAGATTATCATCTCTGATGCTTGTGACATTGGGCCAATATCTTAGGTTTTGGGAGGTGTTAGAGTGTTGGTAAAGATGGTGGAAATAGGTGGAGGATGAGGTGGAGGGGATATGAATTAAGAGGAAGGTGTGAATGAAGAAATTAGTAGAGGAAGATGGGAATGGGAGTGAATGGAGTAATAATGAAGGTGGAGGTCCATAGGAATATATTTTCCTACGACTATTCTTGGGTCATTCATAACTAATGGGAAATGACTCCTAAGAGAGGGTATTAATTAGAAGGGAAGATATTGGTTGTTTAAACCCAAATCCCTGGTTTATTCAGGTGATGAAAAGTGGGGGTTGGGGAATAATGCATGAAGCTACCATGGTTGGTGTTAGAGGAATTGTAGAGGCTAATACAAGAGACTAAATTAGAGAAAAAGGTATATGGACTAAATCTTGATGATGATTAATATTCTAATTATTATTTTCTCTTTTACCTAGGTTAGCATTGGGTGCTATAGTATAATGACTTGTAGATATAGTAGGATCTATGAGGGATGACTTTAGAGTTTTTTGGACTACCAATGATGGTGCCAAGATGACTGAAGGGGCTGTTGGGATGGATAAAGGGGGTACCAAGATGGTTTTATCCACTTGATATGTACTCATAAGGATTGTAATTATGCCTACCAAATGATTTATACCTAAAGGTATATGCATTTGAGGCATTCCAAATGGGGGTACCAAGGAGGTTCTAGGTTAGGAAATGTATGGGACAAAGGGAAAAAATAAGTGAGGATGATTGGGAGGATTGAGTCTAAGTGTATCTAGGTGAATAATGAAGGGGTAATAATATGGACGAGATGAGTCATCACTTGGGTAGCTTGTGGAAGGGGGAAGAAATGAGTGGCACTATGAGAGGGAGCTGAAAAGAAACATGAGAGAGGGGAGGAACTTATAAAGTGTAGGAGTGAGGGGAGGAACTTGCATCAACATTTTTTTGGATGCTCACTCTAGGATTGTCTCCAGGATACTATTGACATCAAACATTATGGTCTTTATAGCTTGGGGCCAAAGTATTAGTGATGGAGCCATCTATGCTTGGGATGTTTGATGTTGAGTTACATAGGTTTGGCGTGGCTAGGTCTAAATTTCTAGAGCTACTAAAGGAGGAGTTGGAGTTTGGGCATGAGGAATAGGCACTATTAGAGGAGAAGTAGGTTAAGTAGAGTATAATGAATAAGTGATCATAAAGGAAAAGGTAGTGGAATAACCTATAAAATACTTTAGGAAATTGTGGGAGGATTCAAAGTGACATTCTCTATGGAATGAATCAGTGTAGGAGAGGACACTGATGGCCCCAACTATACCTTGTTTCCCTTATTATTATAGGTTTTGATTCAAGTAAACACCTTCTAGTCATTGGTAGAATTTAAGTACAACTCATCTTCATCCTCTAACTAGTACCCATAATTGATGCTAAGGTGAGTTAAATACCTTACCAAATGAGCCTTAATGATGCCCTTAGGGTCCTATTGTTAGAGTTAGGATCTCCCTAAAGCAAATTAATATCACATGATCACCATTTTTTGAATTGGAGGGAAGGCCTTGTATACATGGTGTTAAATAGTCATTTGGAGTAGCAGGCATGCCTTTTGATGGTGATGAATGGAAAAGCTAAAAACACACTCCACCAATTGATATTTGATCTCCTACTTCACCAAGTGATCTATCATGAAATATGGTAGGTAGAGGGGATTCTTAATAATACCCATAACTTGAATCATGTTATCCTCTTAGAAGTACTAATAGGCACCAATGGATATAATAGGGTCTCTAATTTCCTATAATAATCATGATATTGGGGACTTGTTGATAGTTTATAAAACACTAGGTAGAACTACTCATATATATCATAAATATGGTTCTTATACTAGTGGCCATATATCTTATAAAATACTACACAAACCACCAACCCCCCTAAAACCCATGCAAGAAAATAAGATGGATTAAAGGTGAGCATCTTATAGACCATGTTTATGAGATAGATCATCATGTGAAAGTTCCCACCTAGTCAAGTATCTACTTTGGCATTGACCAACTTGAATTTGATTAGTCCTCCCATGTTTGAAACCTTAGAGCCAGTGATATTCATGTGAAGGAGGGGAACCCATGATTCATTAACATCTAGTAGTATAAGGCCCCAAACAATCTATTTAATAAAATCATACCCACCCAAACCTCTTCCTAGAAGGTGTGGACTATGTATGCATTGATTTCCTCCTTGCTCACCCACTTGGCATCTTAATTATTAGCCTAGTCTTATAGAAGCTCATAAATTTGAAAAGTGCCAATCCAAGTTTACACTTCCACTACATCATATAAAAAGGAGAAATATGGGAGAGATTAATATGCTTTGTAGGCAATTTTAGAGATATCAGTAATATTCTTCTAGGAATTGGTTGATTAGACCCAATCATGGACTCTATATTTTACTCCACTAGTGGTGAGGAGTAAATTACTAAATGAGTTAGTGTAGGGAAAATTTTAGGGTTTGGCCATGGTGTTGTGAAGACAACACTTCTTATAATCTCAAAGGGCATCTTGAAACTTGATCTGATCATCATTATCAGAGCTCGAGTCCTTAGGTACCTATTTGATATCTTTGAAAACCTCATTATAATAATTGAATTTAGTCAAGCCTTATAAGAACATGGTATCTCTATACTTTGGTTTAGCTTTGGGTTTTGAGGAAGATGCATCCATTGCATCAAGGTGGAGGCCAATAGAAAATATTGAGTGTAAGGGAAAAACATAGTGGTATGCAACAGGAATAAGAAAGTAAGGAGTTAATTTTATTATGAGGGTATATGGTGATAACCATTAGCAAGCCTTCCTTGGGATATTTATAAAAGCATACATTAATTACACTATATTAATGACATTGGTAGCTCACTTTCTATGGATTGAAATTTGGCTTGGTGGCTTGATCTTCTCTCTATATTTCACAATCTAGAGTTAAATTTAGAGCTCATGATCTTGCACCACAAACCAAATTTAGCAAGGGTCATATGAAATATTAAAACTATCTAATCAAACATAGCTTCCTATTTCATTAATTCTTAGTACATGCTAGGCATGTGGTCACATCTCCTTAAGGTATATTAAAGATTGCCTACCTTATGCCATGTGTCATCTACATATTATTTCTTATGTTACTAGTTGACACCTAAACATATCTTTGTACTTCATGTCATATACTTAGGAGGGGTGAGGTATCATTTAGGGAAATTTGGCATCCTTTGATTAGTATTTAGGATCCATATATGCTTTATTATGACCATCCTAGAGCCTTAAGTGTCTACTTGCTCATATGCCTAGTAGTCTCAGAGCTAGTGATATTCATGTGGAGGAGGGGAAAACATAATTCATTGATATGTAGGTAGTCCAAGGCCCTAAAAAATCTATTTAGTAAAATCATACCCACCTGGACCTCCTCCTAGAAGGTGTGGACTGTGTATGCATTGATGTCCTCCTTGTTCACCCACTTGGCATCTAAATTCTTAGCCTAGTCTTATAGAACCTCATAAATTTGAAAAGTTCCAATCAAAGTCTACATTGTCACTACATCATATGAAAAGGTGAAATATGGGAGAGAGTAATATGTTTTTTAGGCATTTTCAAAGATGTCAGAAATATGGTTCTAGGAATTGGTTGAGTAGACCCAATCATGGACTCTATACTATACTCACCTAGCATTAAGGATTAGGTTACTAAATAAGTCAGTGTAGGGAAACATTTAGGGTTTGGCCATAGTTTTGTGAAGACCACACTTATTATAAGCCCAAAAGGCATATTCAAACTTAGTCTAATTATCATTATCATAGCTTGAGTTCTTAGGAACCTATTTGATATCTTTGAATACCTCATTATAATACTTGAATTGATTCAAGCCTTCCAATAACATGGTACTCTATAATCTATTTTAGCTTTGTGTTTTGAGGAGGATGCAACCATTGCATCAAGATGGATGCCAATAGAAAAATATTGAGTGTAAGGGAAAAAACACAATGGTATGTGATGGGAATCAAAAAGCAAGGATTTTATTTTATTTTGAGGGTATGTGGTGATAACCATTACAAGCCATCCTTGGGATATTTATGAAAGCATACATTTATTCCTTGTATTAATGACATTTGGTAGCACACTTTCTATGAATTCAAATTTGGTTTGGTGGTTTGATCTCCTCTCTTTATTTCACAATCCAGAGTTAAATTTAGATCTCATGATATTGTACCACCAATAAAATTTAGAAAGGGTGATAAAAAATATTAAAACTATCCAATTGGGCCTAGCTTCTTATTTCATTAATGCCTATTACATGGTAGGCATATGGTCACATTTCCTCAAGGCATATTAAATATCTCCTACCTTATGTCATGTGTCATTTGAATATTGTTTCTCATGTTAATAGTTGACACCTAAACATATCCTTGTAGGACTTGGAGATTGGTTGATTCTAACATTTTTCTACATCATACTCTAATTAAACTAGTCTCCCCTGGGCTCTAACATCTCTAATAGGATCGAGAGACCATCTGATCTGACACTTCTAAAAACCACCACACTTCCATTATATAATGGTCCATTCATTCATTTTAAATCCATGAAAAATACTAAGTGAAAATGAAAATACTTGAAACCAATTAATAACTCATCTGATAACCATTCAGTCTTTGATTTGCTACATAGGACATCAGTTTTATTGCTCTAGAAAAAGACCAAGGATCCAAGAACTTCTTTTGAAAGATGACCTATAAGTTTAGTGCTCTAAATATTAAAAAAATAAAGCATACCTTAGTCATAAAATAAAATAGGATATCCATTGTTTAGGTAAATTAGGGCAACACAAGATTTCAAGCACCTAGTTTAGGTGAAGCTGGTCAGAATGGGAGAATGGATCTGGGAGCTTTGATTTTGATGTTTTTTAAGGAGGTTTTACCCATTTATATGAAAAGGGGATTTTTTACCACAAAAATGTCAATATGACAAATCCTAAAACCTTAGTGGCTTCTATTGAATCTTCTTATAGGGCTTAAGAGAAGGAAAAAACATAGTATAAGGCTAGGATAGATCTTTAAAAGAATGGACTACAAAGTAAAGCTAAGAATATTTATCCCTCACAAAAAAATTTCAATAAATTATATCAAAATTGAAGGTATACTATAGGTACTAGTGGTTTTGAAAAAATTTAAGGGTAGAATAAGAATTTTAAATCCCAAAACTCACCTAAATCTAGGTCAAACAATAGAAATTAGACTCAAAGTAACTAACATGGTCCCACAACAAGGGATAATTTTATTCTCATTACAATTTTTATGACTATTAAATATTGGGAATGTGGTGATAAACACTATCAAAAGGATTTCCCCAAGTTGAAACTTAGACAATCAACTAAGCACTAGGTATATGTAGCTATGGATAATTAGAATATTGATTTTTAGACAATTTTGATTGAAACCATAGGTATATTATATGGCATTGAAATTTATATTTAATTGAATATGATGTTAACTATACAATTTTTTCACCTTTTATAGTATGTAAATTTAATTCTAAATTTTTTAGATTTAGAGAATGATGGGAGGTTAAGTTTAGAATATGAAAAAGGGTACCGATCTATGAGTGCGTAGAAAGGGTTGAGTTAGACATGGGTGCTTTTAAGACTAAACTAAATCTATTTTTAGATCCTTTGGGATCCTATAACTTGATCCTTGGAATGGATTGGTTTCTATGTAATTTTATATCTATTTGGTAAAATAGCACAAAACATGGATGATCCTGGTAGAATCAAGGAAGTGTAAGGCATTATAAAGCAAAAGGCAAGAAAGTTACTTTCATCCTTGTAGCTAAAAAAGGTAGTGCATAAAGTATGTCAACTTTAAATAGTCCAAATTCATAAATTAGCTAAAAAAGAGGAAGATGCATTCCAAAAATTTCCTCTTTTAAGGTAATTTAAGGATGCATTTGCATAAAAACTTAATAGGTTTCCACCAGATAGGGAGTTCAATTTTTCAATTGATATCATGCCTAGGGCTACACCTACCTCTAAAGCTCCCTATAGAATGAATGTAGATAATTTTATAAATATGAAGGTTAAACTATAATAATTATTGGAAAGTGTGAGTATAAGGCCAATTTTATCTCCTTGGGGTGCTCCAATTATCTCTGTGAAGAAGAGGGACAAAACCTTGAGACTTTGTGTAGATTATAGGATGATTAACAAAGTCATGATCAAGAATCATTATCCATTATAGATGATTTATTTTATCATATGAATGGAGATACTATATTATTTATGGTTGATTTAATATTAAGTTTATATCAACTGATAATTAAAAAGGAAGACATTCACAAAACAACTTTTCAAACTCGCTATGGTCACTAATAGTTTATTGTAATACATTTTAGGATCATGAATGTTCCTTTAAATTTTATGAGCTTGATGAATAGTGTTTTCATATATTTACTTGATAAGTTTGTCATGTTTTTCCTTGGTGATATTTTGATTTGCTTTAAAAATATAGCTAAGCATGAACAACATCTAAAATTAGTTTTGTAAAGGTTAAGACATCATAAGTGGTTTATAAATTTATAAAAATGTACTTTATTCCAGCCTAAGGTCCATTATCTTGGGTATATAATTTATAAATAAGGTATTTTTGTTGATTTAACTAATATAAAAGAAATACAAGAATGGCCTACTCTTACTACCATGCATGAAGTACACAATTTTATGGGTTTAGTAGGCTACTACTATAGGTTTGTGGAAATGTTTTCCATCCAACTCCATAACTTCCTTTCAGTGCAAGGGAAATAAATTTGTGTAATCACTCCTATATTAAGATGTGTTTCAGAATATTAAGGTGCTACTGACTACAACAACCTTATTTTATGTATTGGATCTAAGTGGTTTTTGTTTGGGCAAATGTTTATGAGGAAGGTTTGGGTGACACTTTGACCCAATATGGTAAAGTGGTGGCTTATGAATCATAAAAAATCAAATATAATGAAAATAACTATTCTACACATGACATGGAGCTTGATTCCATAGCTCATGCATTAAAATAATGGAAACCTTTTTTTCAAGGAAAATATTTCAAGGTGAAATCTTTTGTTTTCCCAAGAGGATCAAGATACACACTGGTTTAAATGGTTGTAATTTGTGAGAAAATTTGACATGGAAATTTTATATGTCAATGGAAAGGAAAATCATATTATTGAGCCACTCATTTGATGAATGTAACTGCTTGCTATTTTTATTATCAAGTTTGATTTTATAAATGTTGTGTTAAAACAACTTTTAGATAAATATTTCCATAAGGTAAGAGGATTTTTAGTTGATGATTATATAAAAAAGTGTTTTGTTAAATTTTATTCAAAAAGTGATGGTTGTTAAGGCATAAAAATAGAATTTATGTGACAAAAACTGGGGACTTACACATTCAATTTCCATAAAGAAGTGCATACATCACCTCATTATGCTCATCATGGTGTCACTAAAATGACACATGAATTAAAAAGGTAATATTTTTGGCCTAGAATGAAACATGATGTAGATTCCTTCATGGACAAATTATTAGAATGTCAATGAGATAAGGATGAGAATTTACATCCCAAGGCTCTATTGTATCTACATGGGGTGGGTTGTAATATCACATGATTTTATTTTTGGGCTACCTTAATCATGCGATAAACATGAAACAATTCTAGTTGTAAGTGAAAATTTGACTAAGGTAGGTCATTTCATTATTAGAAATATAATAGATGATCATTCTATTTTTTCAATAAGATTTGTTAAATATGTTATTTGGATGTATGGCATGCTATAATTAATTATTTTAGTTAGGAAAAATTGTTCACATCAAGATTTTATTAAAATTTGATTGTATCCTTTAGAACCCACTTGAATTTTAGTTCTACATACCACCCAAAGAATGATGGTCAAAATGAGAGGTTAAAATAAGGGGTGGAACACATGCTACAAATGTATGTTATGGACTAACATCCCAAATCGGAAGAGTACCTTCATATGGTTAAATTTGCTTATAATAATACTTTTCATTTTGATGTAGGAGAATTAGGTTTTTATTTATTTTTTTAAATTTTTATCTTGGATAGGTTTATGATTTCATATTTTTTCTATTTGAATCTTTTCCATGCTTCACCTTGCTTTGTTTTGGTCATTTTATCTTATTTTCAATTTTCCTACCAAAATTAGGAATTTAAATTTCTGAACTTGTTTTGAGTGTTTTATAAGATTTTATCAACTTCTAAGGTTTAATTTGGTAATTATCCTTAATTTATGGGTTAATTAAGGTCTTAAAACATGTCTATAATAATTCTAAATTCATAACTCTTAACTAAATTGACAAACTTAACTAAGGTTGTTATCTTGAGTAAAGACATAAGTTGAGTTATAAAGTTAGTTAGACATTTTTGGAGTTGTGGAGTGAAAAATGGAGATTCAGGAGGATATGAATATGTGTGAAGGAAAATAAATATGATATACCAATAAAATCCAATAATTTCAATAATTGAAGAAAGAAAAGAGAAAAGTGTTGGAAAATAGGTTAATGGTTGGACTGTGCAATACATTTTCACTAAAACAATGAAAACAATGTCTTTGTTGAGTTGTTTACTTCAATTTTCAATACTATATCATATGTAAGATGATGTATTAGTTAAATTATAACCATATTTATTGCTTTTTAAGAATGCTATTAATGTTTAAGGCTTGAAAATAAGATATAGGTTTCTTGCAGTAAAGAAAGGTGCATATGCATCTATGCATGTATGTGTGTGTGTGTGTGTGTGTATACACATACATGTTTAAGATATATATATATATATATATATATATATATATATATATATATCTTAAACATGTATGTGTGTATATATATACATACATACATACATGTATGTACGTATATATATGTATGTATGTATACACACACACACACACATGTTTACATATATACATGTTTACGTTCACTAAAACAATGAAAACAATGTCTTTATTGAGTTGTTTACTTCAATTTTCAATACTATATCATATGTAAGATGATGTATTAGTTAAATTATAACCATATTTATTGCTTTTTAAGAATGCTATTAATGTTTAAGGCTTGAAAATAAGGTATAGGTTTCTTGCAGTAAAGAAAGGTGCTTTTACAATCAAGAAAAAGTTATTTTTATCATATTTTGATATTTTTCAAGGTTTATATATATATATATATATATATATATATATATATATATATATATATATATATATATATATATATAAAACATTTATGTGTGCATATATATACACATACATACATACATGTATGTATCTATATATCACACACACACACACACACACACATGTTTAAGATCTTATCCAAGTGGAATATTTGAAAATCAGGTTTTAAAATTGAAATTTCACTTGATTTGTGATTTTATCTTGTACATAATCAATTAGGGTTTTAGTGTACTATAACCTATATAAATTGAAAATGAATCCTTCCAATTGCTTGAATTTTTTTGGATATGTGTTAGATTTTTTTTTAAATATTTTTTTTAAATTTTAAGGTCTACATATCAATATATTTAAAAATATCAGACTATAGATCTAAAACAAGGCTTATTTAGAGCACTAAAAACACTAAAATCATCATAACTTGAAATCAACCCATCCAAATGCAATAATTTTTTTTGGAGAGATGGATGAAGTTAAATTTTGGGTTTAATTTTTTTTTAAATGTTTGATTACGCCTATTTATAAATTTATTAAATAAACTCAATCTAGAGGCCTACACACATACATATATGTATGTATGTATGTACACACACACACACACACACACACACACACACACACACACACACACACACACACATGTTTAAGATCTTATCCAAGTGGAATATTTGAAAATCAGGTTTTAAAATTGAAATTTCACTTGATTTAGTGATTTTATCTTGTACACAATCAATTAGGTTTAGTGTACTATAACCTATATAAATTGAATATGAATCCTTACAATTGCTTGAATTTTTCGGGATATGTGTGTTAGATTTTTTTTAAAAAAAAAAAATAAAATTTAAGGTATACATATCAATATATTTAAAAATATCAGACTATAGGTCTAAAACAAGGCTTATTTAGAGCACTAAAAACACTAAAATCATCATAACTTGAAATCAACCCATCCAAATGCAATAATTTTTTTTGGAGAGATGAATGAAGTTAAATTTTGGGTTTAATTTTTTTTTGAATGTTTTATTACACATATTTATAAATTTATTAAATAAACTCAATCTGGAGGCATAATTTTAAGGTGTAGAAACCTAGTTTTAATCTTTTCTTGCATTTTAAAGTTTGGATAGAGGTATAAATCAATATGATGAGATGGTAAAACATATAATGAATGTAAAAGAGTATATTTGACCTTAAAAAATAAATTTTAAGGTAAATATATCTCAATAAATATTTAATAATATTCTTTGTTTGGTTACAATTTGTAGTGAAGAATGTATTAAAGCTAATCATCTCTCTCTTAAGCAAGTTGCAAATTTGATTTTACTTTACCATTTACCATAATTTTTTGTATCAGAAAAGGGTTTTATTATACTTTGAATGTGACCTAATAATAATACACATCATTTATAAGAGTGAATAACAAGTTGTGAAAAACAAACTTGCAAGAAAGTGCAAGAATGGTACTTAGAGGTGGTGCTAGAGGAGGTAAAAGAAGACAACCAATAGATATATTATTGGAATAGATGAGAAAACTGAAATCATGTTTAAAGGTAATATATATTTATCAAATAAGAGGTTTTAAAATAAATTGATGTGAGTGAAGGAGAGGAAGAACCCCAAGAAGAGGTTTTAAAAGAACAAGAAGAAAGAATGGAATAAAGACTCTTGAAATAAGTCATAGTAATAGGTTACAAGCATAAATTGGAGGTTCAAGTATATGTATGTAGTTTAAATTTTGAATAAATTTTGGATTGGATAGATTTAATGGATAAATAATTTAATTTTTAACGAATAACTGAAGATAAGAAGGTCAAGTTTTCTTGTATAAGATTGAAGGGACATGCATCTATTTAGTGGAATAGTGTTCAAGGAAAAAAAAGAAAATAAATAAATAGAAAATAAAGTTATGAGATAAAATGCTAGAAAAAATCAAAACAAAATTCATGCCTACAGACTAATAAACAAATTTGTTTAAGAAAATTCAAAATTTGAAAAAGAAAGATATGGGTGTAAAAGACAATACATAAGAATTATAGAAGCTTAAAATTAGAGTTAGTTATGTAGAATAAGATTTTGAGAAAATAAAAAGGTATATCAATGGTTTAAGGTTCAATATTTAGGATGAAATTAGTTAATTACCTCCATGATTAGTGGAAGATTCTTATCAAATTTGTCTCAATCTAGGAGAGAAAGTTTCTAGAAGACAAACTCAACAATCTAGAGGAGAAAAAAGTGGTAGAAGTCAGTTGCAGATTTATAATGAAGGAAAAAATAACTCTCAAGATCAAGACAACAATATAATAGGAGGTTATTCTTGCAAAGGAAGGACATATACAAGAGGTAGAGGAGAAGGCTTTTGGGGAAAATGTTTCAAATGTAACATGTATATTGGCCATAGGTTATATGAATGTCTTGAGAATCCACAAATAAGCCATACAAAAATTGAAGGAAACAATCAATTTTTTCAAGTTGAGGAATGAAGTGTGGGATCACCATCACATGTGGAATAAACTTAAATGGTAGAGTCCTTATTGATGAAAAGAGTATTGTTAAAGCCAAAAGAGGAAGTGAAGGAACCAATCCAAAGGAAGACGTTATTCAGTATTACATGTAAATCAAAAGGTAAGTGTTTTAAACTTATCATTGGTAGTGGTAATACATATAACTTGGTTTCTTTAGAAATGGTTTAAAAACTAGGATTGAAATGATTGAAACATCCTACACCATATAAATTATCTTGTCTCCCAAAGGGACAAAGTGGTAGTCAATGAGAAATGTAAGGTTGATTTTCATATTGGTAACAATAAAGATGAATCAATTTGTGACATTACGTCTATGAATGTTTACCATGTGTTTTTGGGTAGACCTTTGTATTTTGATAGTATGGCTATACATGATGTAAGGAGTAACACATATAAATTAGAGAGGATGGTAAGAATCATACCTTGACACCATTAAAATATGGATATGAAGAATTTAAAAACAATATTAAGGTGTTGATAGTACATGAAAAATAATTCTTGTAGATGATAAAGAAAGAAGAGGTTAGTTGTGCATTGATCTCCAAACCAAAAATAGTCATTACAACCATTAAGTTGACTAATTTGCCATTAAAAATTTATAATTTATTAGATGAGTGTGTGTATATAGTGGTTGATGATTTTCCTAATGATTTTCCACCAATGAGGAGCATAATATATCATATGGATCTCGTTATAGGATCTAGTTTGCCAGATAAGGTAGCCTGCAAAATGACATTTAAGGAGAAGGAATAAATCAAAAGCTAAGTACATGATCTATTAGATAAAAGTAACCAATCAAATGAAATTTTCATAAAAGGCAATGGAGAGGGAATTTTCTATGTGAGTGGATTGAATATATTTTTAAAAGTAGCAAAGAGAATCATGTGAATGAGGAGAAAAAGGTTATTTTGAAAGATAATAAGAGAGTAAGGTTCTCATGTGAAGAACCCAAAGCTGATTTTAAAAATAAAAAAGGAGTAATAAATTTGTGAGAAACCCATAAAGGAAGGATTTCTTATGAATTATAGATAGATGTGATATAATTAGATAAAGAATATGGTAGCTATGAATGGTTCATAATGAATGAAGGAGGTAGCCAAATAGTGTTGTAAATTTCCATGAAACATGGGAAACAGAATTTGTAAAATCTAGTTCACATAAGAAGATGATAGTGGAAGATTGATATGCAAAAGAGCTAAAATCAGAGATATAGATGATGAGAAGATAGCCTTGGAGATGGTTGATATTGATCATTTAATAACTCATAGTATTATTAGAGAGCATGAACAACATGTTAGAAGTGGATATGAGTTAAACATAATGACTTCAAGGCATGATAAAGGGGTTGAAGGAGAATTTTTGGGATTTATTATATGCAAATGGAAATTCAACTGATCTATTAAATCAATCCTTACTCAGAGAAGATAAATCCTACTTACACTTATGATTATTAATACATTAGATATTTGGGGCCATGACCAAGATGGATCTACTAAACCTATCTGAGGGATCTCTTACCACAATATTATCATTATGAGGGTTATAAATCCTCCAATAAAGAAAAACTATGCAATAATCCTAACTAGGTCCTATGTTTTTCATATTAACTAAGTACAAATAACAAGTCTAATCTAGTGTACACCAAAGCTTGTGACAGAAAGTGGGGTTAGTAAACATAAAAGTAAACATGCATAAGAGAATCCTAATTAAGCTAAGTATAGGTAAAACCCTAATTCATGGAGAGATCAATATATTAAAAATCCATTACTTATGTTACTTATATATAATAAAAGAGAAGAGTAAAGTTAAAGATATTTACCTTGAAGATGAACCCATCGAGACTCAATCTCTCCCTTGGCCAACGGTGATTCATAATAAGTTGTTATGATTCATAAGGATCACTAAAAAATGCCAAAGCATCCAAGACTTTTCAATAAGATAAGATTCTTCTCCAAGTTGAAACCCTAAGCTAAGACTCCTCAAGTAGAATGATGGAAGAGTAGATTTTAAAGAAGTGAAAATGAATAATTAACTCTTGTTGTCTCTCTAAGAATGGTGAAATGAATGTGTATATATAGATGAATCTAAGCCTAAAAATTTTCAAAAAAATCATTGATAGGGTTGGCCCAATTGAATTTATATCATTATCAATAAAAATAAATTAGGTATTAGTCTAGGTCAGCCAGGGGATAGCCTAAACCCTAAATAAGTTTGATCAATTAGAGTATAAGGTCAACAGGGCTAACAGTGTATTGTAAACTATTGATAAGGGTTTTTAGGCTAGAGAATGGATATTGAAGTCATACAATGAGTAGAGGAGGGTTCAAATAGGAGGCAAAGCTTAGGAGAGTATTTTTAGGTGATGGTTAAGTAGATAGCAAGTGGTAATTTAAGGACAATAATCTTGCAAAACACTAATGGTTTACCCAACCCTTTCCTGGTGTAACCCATAAGTAATGCACTCAGAAAGGTTGAGACTCGATGGGTTCCCATAAGAGATAAAACATCACTAATGGATGACGTTTAAAAATATTATGTTTATACATATTCCCCACCCAAATCTCATCATGTGTCACTTAGGTGCAATAGGGGATGGTGCTTAGAGAAAATAACATAGCAACACAATGCTAAAGCTAAAAAATTATAGTATTATAAAACATAAAATAACTAAAATAAGTGATTAAAATGGAAATAAATTAAAATAGTAAATGTATGCATACCTTAACTTACCTTTATTTTTGGATGGTTGACATTTGTGTTTGAATTTTTTTATCATGAAGGGCATAGAGACTGCTTTCAAAAAACTAAAGAATACAAAACTAAAGATTAAAAAAAACGAATTCCAGAAAGCTAAGATAACTAATGTGGTGGATGAGAAATACTTGAAAATTTGAGAAGCTAGGGTGACAAATGTCAAGTTAGGACCAAATTACCAAGTCAAAATATGAATTAAATTGAGTCCAAAAAGCCAAGGCTACTAAAGACCAAAAAACTCAAACAAGTAAACCTTAAGTAAGAAAGGAAAACTCACCAAATCAAACCAAGAATACATGTCAAAAATGGTAATCAAACTTTAGTGTGAAAGTAATAACAATCCCTACTTAAAAAATATGGAATAACAAAATGGTAAAACAACATTGATGAAAGAGCAGTAACAATCATTACTCAATAATCAATGGAAAAGTACAGAAAAGAGAAAAAACATTGGTGAGTGAGAAGTAACAAGCTAATCTCACTCAATAATGGAAAAATAAAAAGAAAGTAGAAACACACTCAAGTGTCTTCAAAAAAGATAGTACAATAATGGAAAATAGTAAAATAAATCAAGGAACATCTATAAATGTAGAGTGATTGTTTAAAAATATATATATTAACTTAAGCAAATTATTTTATTCTAAGGATAGATAAAACTAAAACAAAGTAGTGCTAACATGTTTTAAGATATGAAGAAGGAATATAGAATTGGGAAAATAGATTTAGAATCACACTTTCTTGTCAAGGGGGGAATGAAATGGGTGGAGGGAAGAATGAAGGAAAAACTAAGGTAGAGAAACTATTTATCAAATTCAAGACACTCAAATTAGGTTTGTCAAAATAAGAGGACTTTCAAAATTAAGGACTTTGGATAAATTTTCCTAACCACACAAATCTTAGGTCAACAAATTAAATATGTAGATAGTCCCATGAAGGCTATATACATGAAAAATAAAATGGACCTACCATACCAAAATGTGTTTTGCATTTCTTAGGATAATTTATAGAGATGTAAGTCTACTATAAAAATTTGGTTCTTTCATGAGAAAGTAGGTAGCACCATAGAGTTTCTTAGATTCTCCTATTCTAATCTACTGGCCTACCATACCCCAATGGACTTCAATTCTATCATGAGGCCAATTGTGGAGTTTGAGATTTTATGTAGAAATAGGAGGTATGTTATTAATCACTATTTTGGTGTGATTTTTAATTTTTAATTTGTATGTTACCTTTTGTATCATTACCTTATGTTTCAAATGATTTTACATTTAAACTTTTTTTTATTGATTTTACTATTCCTTCTCCATATAGATTTAAAAAACCAAACATGGGTGCTAAAGATGGTTATCATTTGAAGACTTTAGACTTGGTTACTAATAAATATAACTTGGAGAGAATGATATCTAAGAGGTTCATAAATTTAGGTAAAATAGAAGTGTTATCTTGAATTTATCTTGAATTCGGCCTTGGTTTATCCAATGTGGAGTGAAAGGAAAGGAAATCAATAGGAATGGAAACATATAACAATTTGAATTACTTCAAATTGAAAAAAATGTGACAAAGGGTGAAATAGGGATAGAATGACATTAAAGTGTGATACCTTATCATAAGAGTTAGGGAAGTGTATAAAAACATGATAGCACCTTATTTTTGTGCAAATTTTATCTACAAAAGAAGTAAAAGCTAAAGTTGAGAACAATGGATAGTAAACTTGTAACCATTGTGAACACATTCTAGAAAAAGAACACTAAAGTAATTAAAGATGGTGATTTTATGAGAAAGGATTTGTCTTATATATGGTCTTATGCTACAACTCATAAAAGGAAAAACCTAAGGGGTGAAAAAACATTGGAAAATTAAATGAGAAAGATGGTATTTGTGAGGAAGGCCAGGTCCTATCCATGGTATTACACTGTAACTCACAAAAAAAAAAAAACCCAAGGGGTGAAAAAATATTGGAAAGTGAACGATGAGATTAAAAATAAATAATGAGGAAGACCGGGTCCTATCCACATTTTTAAAATGCCACTCATGAGAAAAGAGAAACCAAAAGGCCAAAAAAAAAAACTAACATTTGTGAAAAAGAGAGACTGTTGTAGAGGGTGAGACCCATTTAGATATCCTAAAAAAATGTTAGAAGGATATCATATATAAGTCATGATAATAAGGGAAAGATCTAGTCAAAATACTTCTTTAAAAATTATTCATTGGTGGGCTCTTTGAAAATATGGCCTTCATTATTTGAAGACAATAGGTGCTACGACTAATTATGTATTTGAATAAGTAAGGGCCCCATCATTTATTATCATATTTAACTTATTTATCATGTGTGTTGTCCAATTTAAGGACAATATCACCAACATTAAATGTGTAGAGTTTGACTCTTTTTCTATATTGTTTGGTAGTGCAAGCCTTGTATTGTCAATTATGTTGTAGAGCATAAAGATGATGTTCATCAAAAGGGTTAAAAGTATGAAGGCAAGATTCATGTAATTATTAATCATGTATGACACCATGAAGAGATACATGGAAATATGGAAGCTCAAATTCTAATGAGATCACTGATTCAAAACCATAGACTAGTGAAAATGGTGTCTCCCCAGTGGTAGTGCATATGCTAGTGTAATAGGCCCAAAGAATGGGATATAGATAAATATGAAAATCCATGAAAGTGTCATGAATTATCTTTTGGATAATATTATTTATAATTTTTTTTGTGGAATTAGATTGGCCAATGCATTAGGGATGGTAGGGTATGGAAAATTTGTGATTGATTTTGAATTTAGCACATACCTATTTGATGTCTTTATTTTTAAAACTACCACCATTATCAAAAATTATAGTATGAGGAAAACCAAAGTATAAAATGATTTGGTTGAGGATGAATTCAGTAATGGTGGTTCTAATGACATTAATGAGGGGTATAAAGTTAAACCATTTGGTAAAATGTTTGGTAGCTATGATGATAAAGACATGCCCATCTTGTGATATAGGTAGTTTGCCTATGAGATATAATCTCCACATTGAGAATGGATAGGGAGAGTCCACTATTTGAATATCAACAGGAGGTTAATGGATTATATCATCATGAATTTGACAATAAATATATTTTTTAGTGAACTCGATGGCATCCTTCTCAAGAGTGGGAAAAAAATAACCCATATGTAGGCATTTGAGGGCCATAGCATGCCAGATACAATGACCACCTCAAATGACCCCATGTGATTATTTAAGGAGAGTAGGGACATCTTATTTCATAACACATCAGAGTATGCTATCTTTAGCATTATTATAATAAAGGATTTTATATCAAAAAACTTATTTCAAAGTTTATTTGTGAATGTAAGACTTTTTATAGGAATCAATATTTGGAGGATAGGTTTAATGTTCAAAGAATTAAATGATGTATTTATACCATAGGATTATTTGAATGGTAACAATGTTAATTTTTTAAATAATTGAATCTTGTGGTTGAATGGAATATGGTGAATTTTTTATTTAGATAATAAAGGTAGAATTAGTAAGAACTTGGTGTGGATGAAATAAAGATGTTGAAGAAGCAAGTGAATTAGTGATGGAATTTTAATCTTAAGGGATGGGATCGATAGTAAAAGAAGCCAATTATTTGGTAGGGTGGTGGCTATTTGATGATAAATAATGATATTTTCACTTTTGCATTGATAATCACCATTAATCTATTGGAAAATGAGTTGGGAATCACCCAAAGTGTGCATATATGTAATGCCTAAATCAAGTGCCACTCTCATGCCTAGGATCAAGGATTCATATTCCACCATATTGTTGATGACATAAAATGTAAGGGAAAATTCAAAAGGGATAATTTTACCAAAAAGACTACTGAGGATACAACCTACCCCATCTCAATGAAGGCATTTAATACCATAAAAATTAAGGCTCTAAGTATTTTCGTGTCAATCAACATTAATTTCAAGAAGTTATTTGATGACTACTTTAGATTTAGTAGTATTAGGCAGGATAGAGGACTCTTATAGATTACTTGCTTCAAGATCAACACTAAAATTATATAATTAATATTTAAGAGATATAGATTGATTAAAACATTCAATATATAGTATATTGTCATTGGGAAGATTATCTTGAAGGTGGTAGGTAGATAGCATGGGAGCTACTACGAGTTGGTCAACAATGGTTGTCCTTTGATAGTTTTTTGCATAATGATCTAGAGATAAAATTCCATGAGAAGAACCATCCACTTTCCAATTCTGTCACCAATAAAGAAGGATTTGGATAAGAAGTGATGGAGTGGATTACAATGGATGATAAAGTAAGTTTTTTGATAAAGCATATAATGAAAGAGATTTTTAGATATGAAATATATGGTGAGGTAATCACATTTCTACTTTTGTATAATGTTTTTCATAGTCAATGAGGCCTTGAATTATATAATAGATGGCATATTCTCTTCTGGTATCATATTGTTGGCCAAGCATTGCCCCAACTGATATGGGTGTGGAATAAGTATATAATATTAAAGGGTGATCATTAGAATGTGGAAAAAGGTTGGCTGGATGAAGAAAATATTCTATCATATTTTCAAATGCTTTTTGATAAGGATTAGTTCATTCGAGAGAAATACCTTTATTTAAAAGAGAATTAATATAATAGATGCAGTAAGCCATTTTGGGGACAAATCATCTTATTTCCCCAAGATTTCTAAGGTAAGTTTGAACATAGAGAATAAAATGAGGTATATGCATGTTGATAATAGTGTTGATCTTGGTAGGATCAACATCAATGCCATGAAGAGAAACTAAAAATCCTATCAAATTTCTAGATGTGATGCCAAAGACACTTTTTTAGGGAATTAGTCTAACTTTATATTTGATGAAGCAATCGAAGTTAATGACAAGATCAAAAAGATGAGTTTTTTGGTTTTTAAACTTGGAAATGAGGTCATCCAAATAGGTTTCCATAATATTATGGATAAGGTCTAAAAAATATGGGTCATTGCATGCTAATATGTAGCTCTAGGATTTTTGAGGTTGAATGGAATTTTAACATAACAATAGGTGCACTATTCCATGGTGAAAGTTGTCTTATGTTGGTCTTCAAGGGCAATGTGAATTTGATTATAAATCGAGAAACCATCCATAAGGGACAAAATTTCATAACTAGCAGTGGAATTAATAATGTCATCTATAGAAGGTAAAGCAAAGTTGTCCATAGGACAAGAAAGATTGAGGTTATGAAAATCAATACAAATGCAAATGACCATGTTTCTTTTTTCCAAATAGAGATAATGTTTGATACCAATTCTAAATAGTCCATAGGATTGATAAATTTGGAATCAAGAAGTTTAATTATTTATTTATGGCATAAAGTAGAAACTTATGGTGGAAATTTATGTTACTTTTGTCGTATAGGTTTGGCATCATGATAGGTGATGATATTGTGCACCATGATGATAGGATCAATGCCAAGTATGTCTCTGTAGGACCAAGTAAAAGTCTCATAATATTTATCAAATAATAATATAAAATTATCATGTTCAGTTTGTGTAAGTTCTCAAGAGATTGTTATTGGTCAAGAGCATGATGGGGTATCATATTCAATTCTGGTAGTTTCATTGATAAGCATATAATTTCCATATTGGAAATGATATGGCATGTTAGGTAGAGAGAAAATGGAGTTTATTTTAAGATTAATGCTAGAAATAAATTTGTTGAAATCAAGGGATTTCTTCTTGAAATTCCCAAGTTTATGATGTTGTTGAGGGAGTTGAGGTTCTTGGGTATGGAGCAATTATAAAATACCTTCATCACTAGGTAAAGTGGGAAGATGAACATAATACTTGACATCTACTTCGAGATAAATAATTTTGTTACCATGGTGATCATATTTAGAATGTATTTGATTTATCTATGGCCTTGGAATCTAATTTAATCTTAGGAGTAGGTGGAGTAAGGGAAGAAGGTTGATCCGGTGTGATTGGTTTATTTTTAGTATTGTTGATAAGAGAAGGATTGAAAAGAATGATTGCTTTGATAGGAGGTGTAGAAGATGTAGGAAGTTATGGAGGTTTAGAAGGTAGGATTTGTTCTACCACCCAAAGAGTATCAATAAGTGGAGAAATAATAGGAGGTACATGACCTTTAGGTATTAATTCAAAATTGATAAAGATGGTATGAACATCATGATTGAAAGCATGTATTTGAGATAACATTTTCTAATAATGTTCAATATCCAAGTCTCTTGATTAAGCTTGGGCCATGATGTAATTATTGTCATAGGTTGGAGAAATTTTACATGCTTGAGATTTGAGAGGAACTTTGGAAGGGGAGATGCCTAGATCACTAAATTTATGTGGAGACATGATTAAAGGATTTAAGGATAATTTAGCCACTCCATAATCATTTCTCATGAAGTCATCTTCTATTTAAGAGGCTTCCTAAGTATTGCATGGAGGGGAAATCAGTGATCTCATTTATGAGAGGGATGGTGTGATCGTGAGGCAATAAATAAGGAGGAACCCAATTTGATATAAGGAGGTATCTTGATTATTTTACAAGTATTTTGTAAACTGTCATGCTCATCGTCATCTAAATCAGTAAGAGTGACTTGTAAATTTGGATTCCTATTGATGAATTCATGTAAGGGAGCACTATTGATCATTGGAATGGTGGTAATTCAATATTGAGATTTGGGATTTGGAAGTTGAATACTCCAAGGTTAAGATCAACCTCATGTTTATAGCTTTTTCATTATGAAGGAACTTCATACATTGGCTATTGGAAGAGGTAACAACCCTCGTTATAGGAGTCTATGGGAATGTTAGGAGTATGTTTTAAGAAAAGGGTAAATCAAGGACTATAATCTTAGGTTTGTATAGTCTTAGGTCAAATCATAAGAGGGAGCCAAACAACACAACCAAGTGTATTTTGATTAGTTTTGTCAAATCCATGGCATGCTAAGTGAGTTTATTTGAGATGATATTTATTATATCCAAGTTGTTGTATGAGCCACAAATATCTCACATTAATACTAGACCATTTGTCTACTAGTAATTTATAAATGAAGGTGGTGTTAATGGCTATTTTAATGAATAAGTGTTGATCATAGGCTTGAAAGAGGATCTAATCATTAGTCATGTCTTCTTCAAGGAACTCTATGGAGGGTTTCAAAGAAGGGAAAATGGATTCAATGGTATATATTATGGTTTCTTGAGGATCATGAGAATATGGTTCCTATTTTAGAGAAGATGGATCTTCAATTTCTTGAAGTTTCTTCTTGAGGAACTTGTGATGGTAAGGAGAGGTGAGAACTAACTATATAAGAGGAATTTTTCAAGGCATGCAGTTGAGATCTTCTAATAAGTTCTAATGGGTTTTGGAAGAAGAACCGGTATGAGGCTTAAAAGGTAAATTAGATATAGAAGGAAGAAAAGTGGTTGGGGGTTCATAAGGAAGAGATGATTCCTCATTGGTTTCTAAAGTTAGGTGAGTAATTGTAGTGTCTTTGAGGATTTGTTCTTATAAAGATGGTTTCTTAGTTTTAGTGATAGGATCTTTGTGGGCTTATTTATATCGATAATTGACTTTAACTACATTGACATATTGAGAATTATTATAATATTGTTTATAGGCAACATTAATGGCAAAAACATCCTTCTTGGTTTGTTGAGAATTAGATGTGGAAAAAGATTTTTGGTTTTTATAAGAGGAATCTTTGGGAGCTTGTTGTTTTTGAGAAGTCTTGTAATCTTGGAGACAAAGTTAAATCATGGCTTTGTGATTGAATGAATTACAAAGCATGTAGGAAACAATAAATTTTGTAATCCATCTACATGTTTCATGGGAGTGACTGATGTCAGCATAGAACTGAAAAAATTGATTAGGGTTATACCATGTAGGAGGATTATTAGGATAAGTAAATGGTTTAGAGGGTGCTAAAAATTATTTCATTTGATACATAGTTAATGGTGTGTGACAAGATGGTGATTTTCAACTTTGAAAACTCCTAGCTTGGTTTGGGGAGGATTACCAGTTATCACATTAGTTGACGGTTAAAAATATCCTTTAATGATTTTGGTATTAGGTTATAACTATTTCATTAATAAGTCTTGATGTTTGGCTTGGTCAAGAGCTTCATTAAGCATTTGAGGAGTGAAATTTTGAACCTTATATTATATTAAAGGAGTTAATGTGGTTATAAATAATTTAAACAAATTATCATTAGTCATGTTATGATTAGCCTTGTGAGCCAAAGATTTCCATTGCTTGATAAAATAATGAGCTGATTTAGTGGGAAATTGCTTAGCATTAATAAAATGGCTAAGACAATTTTTGGGAAGATCATTGTGTTGAAACTCTTTAACTAGAGGACTGACTAAATCCTTGAGTTGACATATGAAATGTTTTAGAGGTTGATTATACCATTCCAATACATCATCGATGAAAGTTTTAACTAGAATTTTAGTTGTGGTAAAAGTATTAGTTTGGATCCAATCCTTATTAATATTAACAAATTCCTTAAAAAAAGATGTTGGGTCTTTAGTCCCATAATATTTAATAGTTGGAGATATGTTACCAATATCAATAGAAATAATGAAAGGGGATAAAGGCTTATTTTTATTGTGTTGGAGCATATTATTTTTCATGATAGGTTGGGGAATGACATTCCTTGTGACATCTATAAGAGGTGGAGGAATAAAATTTTGATTATCTTGAGGGAGAAGAATGGGAGGTTGATTATCCATATTAATCAAATGATGTTATGATTGAATCATTTGTGAAGTGTTATATGTTTGCATTATATTCATTTGTTACACTATATGTGCAAGAATTTGGGTTGTATCAATTGGTGGGTTGGTGGTTATAAGAGGGGTCATCGAATTGGTATTAGGGAGAGGGTTATTAGTTGGTGGATTGCCTATGGGGTTATGAGATAGACTTGTGTTAATTGCCCCCACATTGTGATGAAATTCTTGAAGATGGGAATCTCCTTGATAGGTATGGAAAGTATCTGATCCACCAATCTCATCTTGGGGAGTGACTTGAACCATGCTGTAATCTAAAGATGAGGGATGAGAAGTACTCCAAGAGTGAGTATTCTCTTGGGAGGTGAAGAAAGGAACAAAAGAGCACCCCATAAAGTGTCTAAATGGATTTAGGTTGTCCAACAATATTTTGATAGGGAATTTCATGATGTTTGATGAAAGAAATAAAGATTTGGAAAGAATAAGAAAAATCAAGGACAAGATCAGCTAGACAAGGAATAGATTCAACCAAACAAGGAACATAATCTACTAGATAAGGAACATAGTTAGCTAATAAGTATAAAATCAACTAGGTCAATAAAGTACTACTTAGACATAAGATGAAGATAATATATAGTTGTATAGGTCGATAGTGTATTGCTAAACATGGGAAAAAATAAAGAGATAAGAATACACACTCATGTAGGTTAATTATGTATTGCAAACAGGAAGGTGAAAAATAATTTGTAAGAGACTATATCAATTAAGATGATATTGTGATGAAATAGGGGGAAAATTTTCAAGATAATTTGAAGTAATAATGAAATCAAGAAGACAAGCAATTGGATCAATGTGATCGATACAATTGGAACACACAACACAACCCTTGTACCATTACTAGCCAATGCAAGTTTTGCAGTACAACACATAATGATCAAAGAATAAGAAGTAAATGAAAACTAAATGAGAACTAGTTAGTCATCATAAATGTTATTAAGTTATAGAAAAGTTTATTTTTAATGTTATAGGGAAGGTGGCTAAAATAAAGAATTAGAAAGCAATCTAAGGTTGGTTTTAAGACATTTGGGTTGAAATGGATCTATATTGGTGATCGTATTAGCTTGGTATTAGGGCTTACCCCATCACTTGACAATACCATAGAGACAAGGGTGTTAGATGATTTTCTAATGTATACCATCAATCACGTATTCCATCAATCACGTATTTATACTTTGCTATAAAATCAAGTCCACTTCCCCCTTGGTGATGAAATCTAGGTAGGTAGGCCTTGGAAAGACAAATGTTTAATGTTTTTAGAATGTAAAGTGATTTGGTAGTGTGTGCAAAAGAGTAAAATAGTGTAACTAAAATGGTACTTTGAAAATACATCTATTTAATCTATGTGAGTTACTCTAATCATACAAATAACTAAAAAGGAAATGTGAATTAATTACTAGCAAATAGATGCTAATTCCTTAATTGAGAATAGTATATAGTCAGTTCAAGTGACATTGTATGAAAATAGTACATAAAAGAGTCGATTAGGTCACTACTATTATGTAGAAGTAAGGTCTTTAGGAACAAATTCAAATAGATCGACTATGTCTCTGATATAGAAGATAGACTATAGAACTAAGTCAACCAGGTCGACCTAATTAGTTATAGGGTTACAGTTTTATAAACTGCAAACTTGTGAAAATAGTACTAAAGGAATAACTAAAATGATAGAGAAAAGAAATTAAACTTGATGGGATTGAAGGTGTTTTATCTTACAAATTTATATACTATGATTATCAAATGCTACTTTATAATTTTAATAATTGGTCATACTAGGTTGATCCGGTTTGTAAAACCCTATATGTTGATGAAGAGATAACAAATAGAGTTAACCTGTTCAATTGTGTGTTTTGATGTGTATGTTGATATAAAAAAATAGTAGACAGAGTCCATTGGTTAAAGTATGTATGATAATATTAACATGAATAATAATACTGTATCAAACTATTCGATCTAGTAACGTATAATTGGCAAAGACCTGTACAGATAGAACAATGTCATTTTGAAGTGATTATGTGTTAAACCTATGTACATAAAGTTATAACTATATTGACTAGTTTGATATAGTACTATAATATATAATTATATAATACAATGACAAAAATTATGGCATGAATGGAAACCTACAAGGGTGATATTCACATTGGGTTTACCAAAATATATGCAAAAAGATATACAACTGATTTATTAAATCAATCCTAGCTCAGAAAAGATAAATCTTACTTATTCTTTTGATTATTGATATATTATATATTTAGGGTCATTAATAAGATGGATTTTTTAGACCTATCCAAGGGATCTCTCACCACAATAATATCACTAGGGAGGGTTCCAAATCCTCTAGTCAAGCAAAACTATGAAATAAACCCAATTAGGTCCTATGTTTTTCATATTCACTAAGTATAAATAACAAGTAAAGTCTAATATAATGTTCACCAAATTTTGTGGCACAAAATGGGGTTAATAAACATAAAAGTAAACATGCATAAGAAAATAATAATTATTCTATGTATAGGTAAAACCCTAATGCATGGAGAGAATGATATATTCAAAATCCATTACTTATGTTACTTCTATATGCTTAAAGAGAGGAGTAAAGTTAGAAATACTTACCTTGAACACTAACATGTCGAGACTCAATATCTCTCTTGTCCAAAGGTTCTTCACAAGAGGTTTTTATGGTTCATACATATCACTAAGAAAGGATAAAGCATCTAAGACTTTTCCACAAGACAAGACCCTTCTCCAAGTAGAAACCCTAGGTTAAGAATGCTCAAGTAGAATGGTGGAAGAGCATATTATAAAGAAGTGAAAATGAGTAATTAAATCTTGATGTATCTCTAAGAAAGGTGAAATGGATGTGTATATATAGATGAATCTAACCCTAAACCTTTCCAAAAAATTAGACAATAGGGTCAGGCCAGTCAAATTTTTATCATTGTTAATAAAAAAAGATTAGGTCTTGATCTAGGTCAGCCAAGGGCTGAGCTAGACTTGAAATAAGTTTTGTCAATTAGAGTATAGGGTTGATGGGGATGATAGTGTATTATAAACTATTGAAAAGTGTTTTTTGGCTAGGGAAGGGCTAATGAAGGCAAAAAATGACTAGAGGAGGGTGTAAAAGAGGAGGAAAAGCTTAGGGAAGTGTTTTTAATATATGGTTGTGTAGATAACATGTGGTAGTATAGGGAAAAAAATCCTGTGAAGCACCAATGGTCTACCCACCCATTTCTTAGTGTACCCCTTAAGCCATGCACTCAGAGAGATTGAGAGTCAACGGTTTCCTATAAGAGAGAAAACATAATTAATTGATGAATTTTGAAAATATTTTGTGTATATAATTATATATTCCATTAATGTGTTTTTTATATGTTCAAATATAATAATAGAGAAGAGGGCAAAGAAAAAAACATAAATGTGGTTCAGTTCAACATGTTCATATATATGAGAAGCAAAGTGAAGAGATATAATAAGAAGATACCATTGATAAATGAGTGTATTTATAAGTTATAGAGTTCATTGTTATGGACATGGAAGAAATATAGGAGTGTATTCATATTAAAATGGAGACAAGAGAGAGTGATAAATGATGGTATATTAATGTTTGTAAGAGGACATATAAGAGGGAGTTCATTTTTAGTAGCTAAAGGTGGGAGGAAATACTCTCATAAGGTTAAGTGAAAGATATTGGAAAGAAGATGAATTAATTATTTTAATGTGGCATAATTTTATCTTACATATCATAATAATACATAGCACAAGAACATATAAATGTTGATGAATATGTCATTTATTAGGATCATTATTGAAGACTTTATGAACAAGAGATCATGAATGCTTTTGTACTTAAGGAGCCTGATGCAAGATCATTAGGTGTTTGTTTCTATTTTTAAAATTTTAAGTTTTTTATAGGTTTATTAATTCATATTTTGTCTATTTTAAAAATTTTAATGCTTCACCATACTTTGTTTTGGTCATTCTAGCTTATTTTCAATTTTCCTACCAAAATTAGAAATTTAAAATTTTGAAACTATTGAGTGTTTTAGAAGCATTTCTCATATTTTAAAGTTTTTTTAAGAAATTATACTTAATTTATATGCAAATTAATGTCTTAAAACATGTTTTTAATATTTTAAGGGTAATAAATCTTAACTGACTTGTCAAATTCAACTAAGGTTTCTACCTTGAGTAAAGACATAGGTTGAGTTATGAAGTTAGACATTTTTGGAGTCTTGGAGTGAAGATAGGAATAAATTTTAATGAGAATAAAATAGTCTTATATACCAATAAACTCTAATAAATTCAATTATTAAATAAAGAAAAGAGAAAAGTGATGGAAAAAAGGTTAATGGTTGGATGTGTAATACATTTGCACTAAAACAATGAAAAGAATATATATATATATATATATATATATATATATTGAGTTCCTTAATGAAATTTTAAATAATATATCACATGTAAGTTTATTTATTTTTTACTTTAGAACCATATTTATTTCTCTTGAATAATTTTATTCATGTTATAGGTTTGGAAAGAAGGTACAAGTTTCCTATAGTAAAGAAAGGTGCTTTTACAGTCAGGAAAAACCTTTTTTTCTCACATTTTGATATTTTTCAAGGTTTAAAAATAGTTTAAAGAGTTATATATACATGTCTAATAAATTATAAAAGTTAAATATTTAAAAAATAAATCTTAAATTTAAAACTTCACTTGATTTAGTGCTCTCGGCCTATCCACAGTTAACTAGGGTTTTAGTGTACTAAAACCTCTATAACTTGACAATGAACCTTTAAATTTTATGAAAAAATTTAGATAGTTTTTAAAGATTTTTTTGAAGGTTTTAATTTGTTTTCAATAAATTTTTATTCCTACATCTCAATATATTCAAAAATGTTAGATTGCAAGTCTAAAACAAGGCTTATTTAGAGCATAGAAACACTAAAATCATCATAACTTGAAAATAACCAAGCCAAATGAAATGAAACTTTGTATAGAGGTTAATTAAGATAAATTTAAGTTTTTAATTTTTTAAAAGGATTTATGACATATAAAAATAAATTCTTTCTACAGGCCTAATTTTATGGTCTATAAACCATGTTTTCACCTTTTCTTGCATTTTCAAGTTTGGATATATGGTATAAATCAATATGATGAACTAAGATGACATATAATGAATGTAAAAGAGGATATTTAAGCCTAAATAATAATTTTTTAGGTAAATTAATCTCAATAAATTTTCAAGAAGACTCTTTTATTGGTTACAATTTGTAGTAAGGGAGGTATTAGGCCTTATCTTGCTTATTCTCTCCATCACATTCTGTGATTAAAATGGATCCTTTTGAAGCTATGTATGGGTATAAATGTATAAATACTCTTTTATAGTATATATTTTTAAATATATATGTTTTATGCCTAATATACTACAAGATTATGATAATAAAATGTCACTTATTAGGCAAAATCTAAAAACAACCTCTCATAGACAAAATAGTTATGCAAAAATGAAAAAAAAACCAATAATTCAATCTAGGTGATAAGGTTTTTATTTATTATATATATATATATATATATATATATATATATATATAATTTCTATAAATTTTTGAAAAATAATCTAAGTTAACTTTTCACTAGGTTAGATCTTTTGATGTTATTGAAAAGATCGGTCTTCTAGCCTATCGATTTGTCCTTCCTCCTTCTATGTCTAGTATTCATGAAATTTTCCATATTATTTTAATTAAAAATTATATTTATGATTCCACTCACATTTTGGATTGTAAAAATCTTTAGTTTTTGGAAGATTATAAATTACATTTGGAACACATGAGGATCATGGACCATCATAGAATTAATTTGTGATTTAGAGACATACAAGAAGTATTGGTTCAATGGGACCTACTTAGTAAAAGATGTGTTAGTTGGGAAGATTCTAGTATCTTTAGACAATAATATCCTCATTTATTTTCATAGTCATTGGGATGGATCCTATTTATGTTGGACAAGATGTCATTATCCCATTTGGAACATATCTTTTTTTTCTTACCAAGTTCTTGGACCTTGTTTTACTATGATGTGTTATTATAATAACTTCTATTTTGATTAGACTATAGATGGACATAACACATTATGATATATATGGAGATGAATTTGGTAAATGGATATTTTTAAATGGATTATTTTTAATTTATCTTTTAATTGATTATGTGGTTATGTTTATTTGGATAGTTATTGGATGGATATTGTTAATTTAATCTTGGGTGATTACAATGTTTTTGAATGAACTAGGATTGAATTGGAATCCATATAATAGGGTTATGAAATTGTTGTTAATACCTTATGATAATATAAATGAGTGTCTAAAATATACCATGGTTATTTTAGTTTATTGTTTTATCATCTTAGTCTTTCCTTATTTTTATGCTTGACAATTTCATTTATGTTTAGTTATTTATTCTTTAGTTAGGTTTTGGTGAAGGATGAAATTAGTATTCTATAATTAGACTTGTCAATAAAAAGGAATGTATCAATTTGGGAACTATTGGTATAACTCCCAATCATGTTCCAACAAGTTGAATGACTGGTCAGTGTATAATGTAAAATTTGAGAAATTGAAATCAAACAAACACAAATTGTATGAATTTACCTAAATTTCACAAAATCATCAAAAGAGGGAGAATAAAAGGAAGAAATAAACATATATTTAGAACATTATTATGATGGTTTTTCTCCATTAAGCTTCTCTCAAAGATTATAGAAGTTGCTTAAAGAGAAATTGATCAATGGATGTTATATTTCAAGATTATGTGGCTTTAAGATTTGGATGTACAATGGACTCAATGGATGTATAAGATCAAGGGGTATAGATGCAATATCAAAATCAAAGGATTATGAGTGTAATGAACATGGCTAAGAGAGCATGAAGGCTTCACAAGTTTGCTAAGTTTTTTGATTACCATGGCCAAAAGCATTGCATGCTTTATATAGAAGAGATGGTCAATGGACAGTCTAATTTCAAAATTGGTCTGTGGTAAATCAAGGGCTCTCTAATTTACAAGGAATTAAAAATTCCTTGGATGACATGTCATTAAATGATCCCTTAAATTAAAAATTTATTGGAATTCCCTAGAAAGGAAAGTGAGGGGCTCAAGAAGATTAATGAGACTTATAGAGGGTATTAGAGGATATAATGGGGTTTAGTTTGAGACTAAGGACTAGATTTTTAGGAATGACTAGGGATAGGTGGGATTTTGTGAATTTAAAATTAACAAGTAGGCATAAGAAGGATTTAGGCGATAAATGGGATGTTAATAAGAAGTAATAACGTAATTAATGTTTGATGGGAAATATGAATTTTAGTATAGAATAATAAATATATAAAGGGGACTAGATTATTAAGTGGGAAAAGGCTATTTAGTGGATTATTAGAGGAAATTAGATGAGGTAAATGGTGAGTTTAAATGAATGACTAGGGTGACAAGATTTCCATGCATATATTTTGACCCTCTTTGAAAGGGCATTATGAATGATTGAAGTAGAAGGTGTAATGGTATTTTAAAGAAAAACTAATTCATGAAAAAGTTCATAAGAAAAAGTTTGCATGATGCATCCTTGAGGGGACATGTAGGGAGGATCAAAATAGATGGCCACTCAAAAAGGAATGAAGGGTGGACAATTTAGACAAAATGATTAGGGGTTGGGATGCCCTAAGGATTAAGTAGTGAGATATAAGTGTGATGATGTCCCAAGTGAGAATGAAAGGTATTAATTATAGACAAAAATTATAGGAGTAATATTATTCCCAAGGGGAAACACAAAATAAATATTAGCCTCTTAGGATGTGTCCTAGGCACATACCGATGCCTAGGAAAGAGACAAGTGGTTCCAACATATAAGATGACCAATCCCATGACAAATACATATGTCATAGGAATGTGTGGATCAATAAATATAAGGCCATAAGCTTGAGACAAGTCCCAAATAAGGACTTATTTGAGGGAAAGTTGTGGGATGAGAAAATATAATGATAGTATGGATATTGATAAAAAGTGTAGCTCAAGACGATTAACAGAGACAAATTCAAGTGGCCTCCAGGGAATGGGAAAGGATAAGAAATGGGTGGCCGAGCTATAGTTATGAATTGAAAAAGTGGCCAAGTGTTACCTACATAGTCTAAAAAGACCGTAGAATAATGTAATTCTGACTTACAAGATGTGGAAGTATGTTGGGTAGGAATGGGAAGGTATAGTAATATGCCCCTAGCAAAAATTGTGAAGAATAAAATCAAGGATAGAAAAATACTATGCCCCAAAAAAGATATATGCCTTAGGGGGGACTAAATGACAATGTTAAAAGCAAGGATAGATGCCCTAGAGACTAATGATTAATGAGTTATAGTGTTACTAGGAATGAGATTAGATGTGGAAGAGAATTAAGTTTAAAAGATTAGAAGGAATTGAAATGATGATAAGATAATGTTATTAAAGGTTAAGTGCATGTTATTTGGGGAGGAAGAAGACGGGGGAGATTAAAATAAAAGAATGGGGGTAAAAATAAATTAAATTTTATCTTAGTCTATAAGGCAATTATGTTCTAGGGATCTCAACCATGTATTAGATTCCAAACTCTTCACACCATAGATAGAGATTTTGGGAGTAACAAATGCCTACCAACATTAGATGATAGGTAAGTGCCTGACCCTATATTATTATTTTTGCATTTGTTTTATTAATCATGCATTTATGAGAAGGGGAATGGGAGATCAAAAAATCACAACTTGAGGCATTAACCTAAGTTATGGTTTTTCATTTTTAAACTATGATGTTGGGGTTGACATCTACGGTTTTACAAAAACATGACCGGCGATTCATAATTTTACAAAATCACAAGGGAGGTAAATTGTGGTTTTGTAAAACCACAAAAGAGTAAGGTTATAGTTTTTAAAAATTGCAACACAAAATCTATGATATTGTAATATCATAATTAGGAGACTTGTGGTTTTATGAAACCACAACCAAAAGCGTAGGGTGATCAACACTTTTGATGAGGTTGAAGTTTGGGGTTAGTTAGATAAGTAAATGGTAGGGTAGATGGATGAAAGGGGATGGGGAAGGGTAGTTAGGACTCAAATTAATGGTTATAGGATGAAAGGGTAAAATAAAATGGGGATGTGATTAGTATAAGATGACAAGATAGATGTGGATTTGTGTAGGAGGATTTAGGTGTGTTAGCTTTGAGATTATGACAGTTGATGGTATTTCATCATATGCATAGATTGATAGTGATAGATTAAAACATACAAGAGCTTACTAGATTATATTATATAGTTACCATGCCATTGATTAAGATTGATTATTCATTGATTATGACCTTAGTAGAGAGGTGGAATTTAGAGACAAGTACCTTACACTTTATTATAGGAAAGAAGATGACGACCCTAGAAGATGTCTGGCACATTTTATAATTACTAATAAGGGAGATACCATTTATTAGATGATTGGATGACTTCTAACTACTATGTAAATATTATGTGGACATGTATAGGTAAGTGTATGAGATTATCCTATTAAAATAGATAAGGTATTGATAAAGGGTAGGATTGATTATGTAATAATAGTATTTTATGTCTCTTATTACCAAACAAGAGTGGCCAATGGTTTTAGTTAGGTTTGGGGGATGTATTGGTTGAAATGGTCTAGTAATACATGGTTTCTACATGGGGTCCCATTGTGTTAGGGCACATGTATTAAGAGCTTCATATGGGTGATTATAGAGGAGAAACACATTTTGTCCCATCTTTATTACTATAGACTTGGTCATGGGAGCATGTAGCTATATAAAGACTAGTAGGCACTAGAGCAAACTAAGATCTAGAGGAGCCACTAGTGTTTAGGTGTAATATTATTCTAGGTGTGAAGTAGGCTCATGTAGGTGACATGAGATTTTACATATGTGATTTTGATGGATTGATAGATGCAGACATTACCTAGATGATGTAAATTTAGATTCAATGGACCTAGGTGGAGGATGTAATGTATATCAGTTATATGATGATAGAGTTCTATTTGATAGGATGATGAGATTATATGGTTGAGATATATTAGACAAATAAATTAAGGTACAAGTTTGGTGTGTAATAAAATGTTAATAAAGTAAATAATCTATTAACTTGGAGTGACTGAGATTGATCTCAATAGGGTCAAAAGATAGAGATGTAACCCAAGTTAACTATGGTAGTGTTACACTAGTATCATGGAATTACCAAATAGTGCTAGCTGATCATAGTGTTATTATGGCCTATAGATCCTGGTGGATGTAGAGGAGGCCAATGAGACTAATGAGGCATTTGAATAGATAGGCTAGGAGAGGGTTAGTGAGGAGAGTATTATAGGCATAAGCTAGAATAAAAATATGGAGGGCATATAGGGGAGAATAATAGGCTGGCAGAGATGGTGGGGATGGTCTTACACTAATGGTTATAGATGGAGATGAGATAGTGGGATAGGTACCTATAGACACAAGGATAGGTATAGGACCTAGTGGAGTTGACTATGCTGGACCTTTGAGGCCATATATGAGACTCGAGGATTAGGGTCTCATATCTAGTCTGGAGTAGGAGGTGAGAGTTATAATGGTAGAGATATCTAATATCACCATAGTGAGGGATAAATATTAAAGATACATATAGATGGTTCCTATTATAGCATGATTGACTACCTTATTTGGGTAGATTGGTGATTCAGATAGGTGGATGTCTTCCCTCTAGGGTTAGGTTTCAAAGATTCATAGTGATCAATCTTTGTTATAGACTAGGCTTGATCAGAGGGAGATAGAGTTTTAGGTAGTAAGATAGTGAGGGAGGATAATATGGAACTCCTCCAAATTTAGGGATTGGGAGAAGTGATGAGATATATATCTCAAATGACTATATAATTTTGGTATTATAGGGGCTTATATTAGGGGGTTGTGCTAGAAAATCATCAAGCACCATACTATAGGGTTATCAGTCAGACTTATTGATAGTCTGCTCATCAGCTATCAAGGGGGCATCCAATACCACCTAGGTCTTGATAGGAGACACTATTATATTTTGGACCTATATATTCATTTTTTACACATGGGTGTGCACAATGCATATGTTATATATGATTTTTAACATATTCATGGACATTTAATTTGAATATATATATGATGATGTAATTTTTTTGTGATATTATGATGTGATGCATTTATGGATTTGTGTATTATTAAATTATTTTATGAGTATGAATTATTGTGTTCATGATGTAATTGTAGACTTTATGGTGAAATTTAATTATTTAATTCATGTGATGTTATGAAAGCACTATGTTGTGAAAATGAAACTAAGTGTTTGGACTCATGTGATATAATTATTTATGTATGTCTTGTGATGTTTATGAGATTGTGTATTCTCATGGTTATATGATGATGGTAACATATGCAAATGGTTAATGATGTAGTAATAGAATAGATGATGAAATTGATTAGTAGGTGTATTTTTAGATGATTTATGCATAATGGTTCTAGGATTATGATTTTTTTTTAAAAATATTTATGTAATCATGATATTATATGTGGAAATACTTTGTAAATGAAATGATAAAGAAATGTATACATTTATTAATTTCATGTGAAAGGATTATAATGATTGAGTGATATGTATATGTAACTAGATTATATCATGTCTTGGATGATGATATAGGTTATGTTTTGAAGTAATGATGAGGATTATTATGATGAATGATTTAGACATAGTGTGTGGTGATTTTTATGAAATTATGATTTACAATCAATACCTATTGATAGTTATATGATTATGAAGAATGTGGTTGAAATGAATGGTTATAGGATCAATATTATGATATATGTATATTTATATTATTGTCATGAGGAAATGAATAATTGGAATTTCACATGTTGTGATGAAATGATAGATTGATGCTATGGTTATGGTGAAATGAATTTATATGTGATAAATGATATGGGATGTATATAACCTCAAACATGTAATAAAAATAAAGTAAATAGATGATCTAATAGAATGGTTTTCATTATGTAATAATGAGATGTAAAATGGATGATGTAAATAATGTTAGGTGTATTATAATTTTGACATGTGCTAAAGATTTAATATTTTATCCCTAGAATTTAATGATGTGCCTCATTAGTTTGGAGGGATATTAGGTAATCATCCTATCCAAGGGATATGAATGGGTAAATTAGTAAGATAATAGGGAATGGTAATTAGGATAAGTGATATTTTATATTGGATAGAATGGGGAATGGTATTGGTATATGGTTAATAGGCTTGTGATTAAGGTGATTTAGTATATGGGATGGATATGGATGATGTCTTGAATCTATATGAATGTTTGAAATACATTTTAATGTTTCACCAGATAGGATGCATCAAGACATTTAGATAGTTGGGATGATGTTTTATCATAATGTGTGTGTGTGTGTGTGTGTGTATATATATATATATATATATATATATATATATATATATATATAATGGGTTCTAAAAAGGAACTTCATAAAGTAGATCCCAATAGAATTTTAAGAACTAATGAGAAGTCATTTTGTCATCCTTTTTACGTTTGAGCCCAAGACAAAATAAATTCATCATATTATTTAGCACTAAAGTCTACCAAGCTAATTACCAAGTAAAATATAACTTTAACAAATATGTATAGTAAAATATTTACAAAGAAGATAAGAAAACAACAACCAAAAACACAAAAAACAATCAATCAATATAAACAGTATGCAATACTTATGTACAATAGGATTGAACTAGGTGCATTATGTTCCTTAAGGAAAAGGTGAGTTTCTTAAGATTAATTTGATGTGTTTCCTAGAACAAAGATGAATATGTTATTATAACCTTCTCCAAAAATGATAAGATAGTTTTAAAAAATATGGGAGATAGATGCTCAAGTGGGTAATGGAAATTGGGGAGGAAAGTTGACATGATATTGAGGTTGATAAAAGAAAAGCCATCTATAAGAGACAAGTCCAACTATTTATGACTAGGATATGAAGAGTGATTAATGACTTCATAGGGAGAAAGTGGAATAAACACTCTAGATAACTCTTCAATGTAGCTCCTTCCTTAGATCTATGTTATCAATCTCTCCCAAATTTGATAGAGCATGCAACTTCATCACCTTAGCATTCAATCCATATATACAACATTAGGACTAGGGTCATAGGGGACATGGAGGGATTATGTGGAAAGTGTGGTATGATGGGAGTGGATTAACATGAATGGATATGCCCCAAAGTAGGGGTGATATTTGGGAACAATATTCTTATAAATGGATTTTTTTTCATAGTGATGCTGGAAACCTAGTTTTCATCACCATGCTTATCCAAGGCACCATAATCTTAGTGTTGACCATTGGACAAAAGATTTTTTTATTTTTATTTTTTATAAAGAGATAGAGGGTTTGGAATGAGAATAGTACAATGTTTTTATGTATATAACCTTTTGAGGTGCATTATATTGATGGTCTCATCTAATTATTCTCCTTCAAAAGTGGCTAGTTGATATGCCTTAGACCCAAACTTAGCAATAATGATATAAGGCCCAATCCAATTGGGCTCAAATTTACCATTCCTCTCTTAATCGGCATTGGTATTATTTTGATTTTATTTGAGAACTAGGTCACCAATTTCAAATTCTCAGGATTGAACTTTCTTGTGACAGTAACCTTTTAACCTATTCTAATATGCTCTAAGGTGGTCAAGAGTCTTTTGAAAATTTTCATATAGTAGATATAGCTTATGTATCCAATTTATTTCTTTATGCATTGTCTATGAAGATACTTCTTAATGATATGCATAACAAAGAGAGTTTGATCTCAATTGGTAGGATGGCTTTGATGTATTTTTGAACCCCCTCTTTTTCATTTCTAAATCCAGGAGTTTTGAATTGATTCTGTCATATTGATGACTTTTGTCATAACATTTAAAATTGATAACTAGGGGTCCTAATTCATTACATCATTTTAATATGAATTATTATAAAAAATCTTTATTATGACCTTTACATTTAGTGAAAGTGTTACTTTACATTTTAAGTTGTTTTGAAAGCATTTAATGTATTTAATGAAAAAATAAGCATATACAAGAACTGACATGGAAAAAGTTTTTTTATAATATGAATCATATGAGTATAATGCTACTAATTAAATTTGTGATCAAGGTTGTGATCAAACGTGTTTGGATGCACAGGTTGATTTATAAGTGATATTTTTGATCATCAAAGTCTATGCTGAATAATGGTAATTAAGATTATCTATATTAAATAATGTTAAAGTTTCAATATAAGTTAACATTATTTATATTGAATTAAGTTACATTGTTTTAAGTTTTTATTTGTATTGAAACCTAAATGTTTCTAACCTAGATCTAAAGGTTATGTTAAGGACCCATGAATGCATTTTTATAGTAATTTTGTATATTTCAATGTCTAGGGTCAAATGTCATTAGACTAAAAGATGATAATGCTACTAAGGATAAATGTTGATTGATTGGGACAATTATCTACAGGTTATATTTTTAGAAAACCTATGTGAAGTGGTAATAAACATAGGGTTTTAGAATGGAATTTAGTAATGACTAAGTGTTTAATGTTGGCCATGGCTTTAAAGCATTGGTTTGGGTAGCATTCATATGATAAGTTGTGTGAATTTAATGTTTTAGTGATATGGAAAATAAGTTAGATTTTGTTTCAAGTATATAGAATTTATGGCATTAAACCATGAAGTAAGTGCATTATAAAAAAATTATAGTCATTTTGGTAGAGGTTTTGGTCATGATTAAATTTGTCAAATTGAGAAAGAGATAGATTGGTTGGTAGTAAGATACTGATAAATAAAAAATACAATATCATTAAGACATGTTGTCATGGAAATTATCACAATTCAAAATAATATAAAAGGATTTTTTCATTTGGTTGATTGTCATTCTTGACAAGCTTAGAGGGGAAGCAAAATTATAGAAGTGGAATTCTTGAAGTTACGAAGAAGTTTTGATAACTTGAATTGATACTTGTAGAATCGAGTAAGTTTTTTATTTCTTGTCATCTCTAGTATATATTTTGAATGGTGAAAATTATTTTGATAAATTTTTTAGGCATGTAGTTTGGTTTTTTGTGTTCATATGTGAAACATGTAGTATGGTTTTATGTTTTAGTTTGAAAGGTTTACTGTTTGGTTTTTGGTGGTGAATATGAGATAAATATTGAAACACATACATGCAAAACCATTTGTTTTGTTTTAGATTAAGGTAAAAATAGGTTTTGAAGGGACCCTAAAACCCTACACAAGAGGAAAGATAAACCTTAAAGCACAACCAGGTTAACAAAAGAACCTGATTATAAAACAAAACCAATACCAAGTTTTACATGGACCTGTAACCAACAAATATGACCATAGAAAGTAGCTGTCAAACACTGAACTAAAAGTTAACCAACTGGAACAGCTAGCTGAACAACCTTCCAGTCTAGTAACTAGTAAACCTGACCAGTTTATTGCCCCCAAAAAAACCAGTCAGCAAAAGGGAACTTTAGATGAATCTTTTAAGTTTAGATTTTTTTTTTACATGACCTAAGATTCATATCAAGAGGAGGGACCGAAGGCTTAGACTTCTTTCTCCTAACTGCTGTCCATCCATCCTCCACCTTGGCTGCCTCAGCAACCCATGCCTCAGAAGACAATGATCTTTGGGTTCCAGAGGGCATACAATCCTTGTGATAATTAAACACAGTATGGCTTTTTGAGAGATCCTCCAGAATAGGGGAAGATACCACCACCTCCTCCTCTGGCTCAACAGTATCACTAATCATAGCCACCTCAGGGGCTTCATTAGAATGATTCACCAATGATTCCTCTTCATCTTCTAGTTTACATTGTGAACTTTCCTCATTCTCAGTCTCAAATTCTTAAGTTGTTTCCAGAGGTTGTTTATCAATATTATGTTCAGAGGAACCCTTAGGCCACCAAGAAGGTGAACTTCTAGGATGAGATTTCCCAGCAACACAATGAGCAGCAATATGTCCCGTTTGGTGGCATTTCCTACACCGAAAAGGGATCCCCTCATAGTCCAAAATTTGTGTCCAGGTACCCCTTGCGTATTCAAGGCAAATTGCCTCAGGAAGGCCCTTAGAAACATCCAGATCTACCAGAAATCATGCACAAGTCGAATGGTTAAGAGTCAGACTATCTTCTTCATATAAAAAATCCCCTATAGCGTTTCCAATGGTTTTAAAAACTGCCTCTTGCCATAGGTGTAGCGGAAGATAAGGGAGCCGCACCCATATAGGGAGCTTGTTAAAGGATTCTGAGAGAGGATTAAAATCCTTATGCCAAGGTTTGGCCATAACAGGAAATCTACCCTGCCAAGAAAAATTATTGTGACATAAAATAGATTTTCTATCTTCAGGACTTTTAAATATTACTATAAAAAAACCCCTGGCACAAAGATGGATCTGACCATCTTTAATTTGCAGCTAGTTCTTTGAAATCTAATCCTGTAGATCTAAAAGAGAAGGCCAGAAACCATGAAAATGAAAAATGGCGATGCAAGAGGAAAATTGTTCTTTCAATTGGCCAATGCTTTCCACTAAATCAGGGTCTAGAGTTACCTTCATAAGGTTTTAAAGCACTTACAGGTGATACGTGGGTTTGCCCAAATGTGGCTTGAGGCAATGCATCATGTATATCTGCTTCAAAGGCTGCCATTTGTTTTGTTAGTATTAGGGTTTTCAACAAATCATATGATAATGGTTGGTAATTGATATTTTCTATGGAACAAAAATTATGTCTCTAAATTATGTTACAGAGTTTTGTTTTTTTTATAGGGGTGTGTTTCTTATCTATTATGAATTCAGAAGAATATAGAAATAGTAGCATATTATTTATTTATTTATTTTAGAAGATGATATATATTCATGCAAAGGCTTACGTAGTTTTGAGTTAGTAGAGCCTTAATGAGTTTTAGTTTTAGTTATTTGTGCTTGGATTTTTTTTGGTTTTAGTTGATTCTCAGTTAATATGAGATAATAATCAAGAAGTACATGTCGATTATTGTTGATACTAGGTTTTGGCAAGTCAATATAATAGTTTTGATTAGTTTTCAATTTAAAGTGGTTATTTGTATGTATTGATCTTAAATGTGGTTATCATTTGATTTAAAAGACTTTTGTTGATTTTGTTTGGTTAGTGTTTAGATTTGGTGTTTGTCTGGTTAAGTTTTATAAATTTTGATAGAGAGTAGATGTCAAATACAAACATGTGTCATATATTATGGCCTAATTCATTAATATGGCACATTTTGCTAGTTTTGGTTGGGAATATTTATGGAACATTGATTAAAAAAATTTATCGATATGTTTTGATCATTGTTGGGGTTTGGTTTTTATTCATTGATTCTACACACTTAGATGCCTCAAATAATAACTAAATCTATGTTGTTTGCTATTTCTTACTTCATAGACATGAAACATTTATTTGGTTTAGGTTGAATAAATTAAATTTTCATGAATGAGTTGAGTTTTCAATGATATGAAATTTTTTCATTTTTATAAGTTGAAAATAATGATGATGTTATGGGAGTTCTATTGTCTACTTGAAAATTTTTACGATAAATGAATAATGATATTTTTCAAGTTCTATGTGTTAGATTATTTCAAAGAGATGTTTGGGTTCTCAATTTTCATATGACAATTTTTTTAGTTTATTTTTAGATATCTATGGTAGATAAATATGATTCTTGTTGCTACATGTTAATATTGGGATTTTTAGTTTTAAGTTATGGTACATTTTGTTTGGTTTGGTTGGAATTTTTTGATGGCAAATTGATGTGATATGGATTATTGTGTAAATAAGTTAGATTTTATTTTGAAAATAGTCTTGATATGATACAGGGTTTTATATGATTGATTGAAATTTATATAAAGGTTTCAGCATAAAATATTACATGATTGATTGAAATTTTTGTAGACCCTTTAATAGAAGAACTAGGATGTCTATTCACTTGGAAACTTTAGATCCCACTTTTTAGGATGTTTTGGATGCCTTGACATTTAATCCTTCAAATAATAGAGAAAATTTAGGTATGATGAGACCTTATTGGAGAACTCATCCTCATGGATGAAAGAATCCAAGTGGTTTAACACAATGAATGCAAACAACACTACAATTAGAGCACAATTTAGTTTCTTATCATTCACCTCAACATCATGAACAACTAATAAAATAACTTCTAACAAGTTGTTAAGTTTTACTCTCATGCCTTATTGCCATTAAACCATAAAATCCCATCACCTAAGCCTAGGAACCCTATTGAAACTTGTTCAATATTGAACCTTGTGGGTTTTCCTCATCACCTACTCAAAGACTAGAGGACAATTCCCCTTAACCACAAAAGACAAGAAATTATACCTACAACATCACCAACCATGACCAAGATGGTAAAAAAGGTTAAACTAGAAGTATATAATGCATACAATGAGGATGTTTTTAAGCTAATTATGTTTCCAGATACCACCATGCGCTGCACAAAGTATTTGACTGATAAGGGTCATCTGCTAATAGAAATGCTTTCGCATCATGATGAGGAATAGGATGTTTAATTCCACTATTTTGATACATTTTTAGATACTTTATATGTTCTTAATATTGTTTAAATTTTATTTGATAGTGGTTCTACAGTGGTTTGATGGTATTTGAAAACATTTTTAGATAGTTTTGATGTGAAATATATATGAACTTATATATAATGCATATGGATAAATGTTAGATGTAGTAATTTTCATTTAAATGGCTTAGGTTGGTTTTTAAATATTTTTGCATAATAGGTTTATTTATATGTTATGTTGTTTATGGTCCCCCACTTGGTTAGAGTATGTGCCCTTAGTCTAATAAATATTTATTTTAATCCTATAACTTATTTTTAAAAAGTCTTACATCAAGTTAAGTCACAAATAAAATCTAATTGACTTAATTAAAGTCAAATAAGACTTAACTAATAACTAAGGTTAGTTATAACTTATTCCTCAACCATCTCTTTAGAGGAGGATTATATAAGAAGATCAGAGTGACATTTGAAGAGCAAGACCATTACATAGGTATTTTTGAAAACTCTTATTTGCTTCAAAGTTCATCATAATACTTCTTTCTATAAAACATATTTGAGATAAATCAGCTTTTGTAGATTAATCAAGGACACATTATCTGATGGTTAAGTATTATTCTTAATTAGCACATGTATATCCAGGTTTCATTTTTTAGTTTATAAATCAATTATTTGAAAGCTTGTAGGTTTAACATCTTATCATGATTACAGATTTGTAGTCATATGACCAAAATCCAAACTACTTGCCTTGAATATTGATGAATACTTCACTTTATGCAATATGTTGTTAATTTATTCACATTGTTTGGTTATTATATCAAATATTTTTGTATTGAATATTTTGTTTCTCAATAAAAATTCATTTCATCTTTACTAAGATGACTCTCTTTGTAAACTCATAATATTTAAATTTATTTCATTTTACTTATTAATTTAGTAATTATTTTAATTAAATTAATTATTTTTTCTTATTAAGTTTTGTCTTTTTTAATCTAAATTCCTATGTTTCTTAAATTTATTAATTTTTTTAAATAGTTAAATTTATATGTTAAGTTTATTTGTTTAGTTTGGATCTTACGTTTATTTTCTAGGTTATTCATTTATTTATTATTTCTGTTTAAGCTTAGATTAATTTTTAAAATAGAATTAGTTGTTGTTATAGTTTTCCTTTATATTATATTTAATTAAGTATTAGATTATTGAATTTTTTAGTTTAATTTTATTCATAGATTTATTTAGTTTAGGTTTAGACTTTAGTTAGTCTAATTTCTAATTCAGTTGTTTATTTTTGTTCGATTTTATTTTCTTGTGTGATTAGTTTAATTATTATTTTAGTTTCTTTCTTTGGCATTCATTGTAATATTTTTTTTTATCTTTTAGGTCTCTGTGTTTCTTTTATTTTGATCTTTTATGAAATATTTTGTGAAGTTTTAAAACATTTGAGTGAAGCAAAGATATTTATAAGGGACATAAATCTTTCCTTTAAGAGATTTTCTTAATTATATATCTTATATGTTGGATAGGATTGATTATATATTTATATTTTTTTTCCTTCATACTTAAAGAGAATATTGATTTTTAAAATTATAATGAAGTATGGTTCAATATTTAACATACTTATTATTTCCCAAAACATTAAAAACCCCTTGGGCATCTTTTAGATCCTTTTGTGACCTATTAGACCTTTACTATTAGACTGGTATGATTCTAATTTAACCTTCACGATAGGTGAAATAGATGATTTGTTGACATAAAATTTTTAGTCATCAACGAGATTTAGTCCCATAAACCAAGGAGTATAGAGTGGCCCCAGTAGGCATGGAGATGCTAGTTATATAAGACCATAATGTAGGATATAATTGCAAATGCTAATTCATTTTAGTGTTTTTGATAATCTTTTTAAGGATTTTAATAAATTTTTTATTTGTAGCTTTTACTTGACCATTGCCTTATGGGTAATATGGTGATAAAAAAAATACTACTCAATGTGATACTTATTACACAAGGATTTGACTTCTTTGTTTTTTAAAAACTTACCGTTATCAGATATAATCATTGAGGGGATTCTCAAGAAATAAATGTTCTGGTTAAAAATAAGATTATTTATTTGAAGGCCCATGGTATATATGAGTGGCATATCTTCCACATACTTGGAAAAATACTTTGTGGCTATAATAATAATTTTATGACCATCTAATGAAGTAGGATTTATTTTACCAATGAGGTCTAATCCCCATATTGAAAAGGGCCAAGGACTCATGATAGGCTATAATTCTGAAGTAGGAGCATGTATAATATCTCCATGTTTTTGATAGGGCACACTTTTTTGTATATATTAAAAAACATCATGATTCATGGTAGGCTAATAATATCCAATACTAAGTAACTTCTTGGCCAGAGCCATTTCACTGACATGGACCCTACAAATACCATAATCAACCCCCTTGATTGCCAAAAAAGCCTCATCTAAGTTCAAGAATCTCAAAAATCTCCTATCATAGCCTCACTGATAGAGCATGCTTCCAAGGATAGTGTAATGGGAGGTACATTAGATAAAGTCATTTTTTGGTGGTAGTTAAGGTTTGGTGGAAGGGTGTTGTCATGGAGGTAAGTAGAAATTTCCTGATACCATAGGTAACTAGGATTAGTGATTGAAAAAGTTTTATGGTGAGCCAAATTTTGGTGTGTAGTTAGTAATAGATGTTCACCCAAAAATTGGCCTTCAAGAAAATCTAATAGGAGGTCTAACAAATAACCATTATCAACCATTACATTGGTACCTATTTGAAGGTTATGGACTATAAATTCTTCTTAAATTGATCAAACATTTATTTATATGGAATTATATTATCATCATTTGTTTAGAACTCTTTATTTACCTATTTAATAATTATTTGAGAATCTCCCAAGACCTAAATCCATTGAATATTCTAATGAGTGGTAATTTGAAGTCTTACAATTAATGCTTCATATTTAGCTATATTATTAGTACAAGGGAAGGGTATCCTGAAAGCCTTTGTAATAATATCTCCTTAGGGTGTGATCAAAATGATATCATATCCTAATTGATGCATGGTAAATGATCCATCAAAATAAAGATTCCAGTTGGTGATTCTTCAGTGGTTAAGATGAATTCATCTAAGAAAGGAGTGGTTAATGGTTTTGTATCTACAATAAGATCCATTACTAGCTGATCTACAATTATTTTCCTTTTCATGGAGTTTTGATTCATATATTCTATGTCAAATTCACTCAAAATCATAATCCATTTACCATCCTTCCTATTAAAGTAGACTTTGATAGTATATATTTGAGTGGATCAGCCTTAGAAATGAGCTTTACTTGATTTTTAAGTATGTAATGTATAAGATTTTGGGAAGCAAAGATAACAAGTCATGCTTTCTTGATCAAAATATAATTGTGTTCATATGACATGAGTGTCCTACTTAAATAATATATGGATCACTCCTTTCATTTATCACCATGTTGTGCTAAAAGACCTCTTATGGTATATGGAGTAGCAGATATATAAAGTTGTAACATTCTTCCTAATACTAGATGTAAAAGGACTAGAGGATTCAATAGATATTATTTGAGTTTATTAAATTCCTATCTTCCTTTTGAATTCTAGTCTAAATGAGCTCACTTCTTCAGTAGATGAGTAAATGGATGACATTTATCAGCTAATTGAGAAATGAAATAATAAATGGCTTGTAATTTTATTTGAAGACTACGTAATTATTTTAGATTGGTAGGAAGAGGCATGTTATTAGTATCTTTGACTTTTAAAAGATAAAAATCAAGCCTAGAGGTTTTCCAAAAGTAACTCCAAACATACACTTCTTGGTACTTAGTCACACCTTATATTCTTTCAACCTCTCAATGATGTTTCATAGGACCATATGATGTTCCCCTCATGTTATTTATTTTCCAAAAATGTCATCAACATAATATTATATAATATCATGCATCATATAATGAAATATGACTATTGTGGCCCTTTGATAAGTAGCTTCTATAGTATTTAGACCAAAGCACATTACTTGATAACAAAAAGTCCCCCACAAAGTAATGAAAATGGTTTAATGTTGATGCTCAGGAGTAATTTTTATTTGATTATATCTAGAAAAACCATACATGAGGAGTAAAATTTCATAACTATTTGTTGAATCAACTATCATGTTGATATTAGGTAGAGGATTTCATCTTTTGGACATGCCTTATTGATATATTTGAAGTTAGTACAAATATAAATTCCTCATTGCAGATTTTCAATAGGGACTATATTAGAAATCCACTTAGAATAGTTGATTGGAAAAATGAAAAATTCTTCCAAAAAGTTTTTTTAATTCTTATTTGATTAATAATTATACTTTAGGGTGCGTATTTTGAAGCCTATGTTTAATTGGTTTATCATTAGGATGGACCACTAGGTGATGCACCACCAAATCAAGATCTAGTTTGGGCATGCCTAAGTAATACCATGCAAATATGTCTATGCATTCTTTGAGAACATCAATAGTGATTTTACTTTCTTTAGGTGTGATACTTGCCCCTATTTTAATTATTTTAGGATTTTCATCAATTCTAATGTTTACTTTGATGACTTCTTCAACTAATGATGGTTATTGGTCTTATATATATGTTGGGTGTGGTGACAGTTTAAGCTCTTCACATGAGATAAATACATCTGGAAACTCCACATATAGATCCTAATATATATTTTTCTCTTTCAAACTCAGATGACTCAAATAAGGGTTTTGTTTATCTTCCTTAGTGATTGGAGAAATGTCAGTTTCAGAATATTCTTCTTCCTCTATTTAATTTAAGGATTCCCTTTATTCTCCAAAATAAGCTAAATTATTTAGACTAACATTAAACCCCTATTTGTGATCTCTTAAAGGCATATAACTATGGGCTCCCATATATTTGATTATGGCTTCATCATTTAAAAATGTATCAAATGATGGTTCTTTATGATAATCCTAGTCAATTAGGTCAGGGTAACATAGTGAAAAATCAATGGTGAGAATGGATATGTCAGGAAATAAGTTAGTGGAAACAAGATATTCATAAAGGCTATAGACAGAAACTATCTTGATTTTCTCATCAGAAGTTGACTCCTTGGAAATCTAAAAAGTATCCATGATGTCATTCTGAGGAATACTGCTAGGTGGTTTGTATCTTATACCAAGTCATTTTGGATGCCTTTGAGACTCAATTGGCTAAATAGTAGCTAATTTTCATCGACCTAGTCCTCTACCTTTGTAGTTCATTTTTTTAAGCATCTTATGTGTTACGGGATATTCTTTATTTTGGAAACATGGGTAAATATCTTCTTGGACTAGAAAATAATCTTTGGGATCTTAAAAATGTTCTTCAAATGATATTCTTGATTGAAAAAACACAATAGACCTATACTAATAGGTATTAGTTTTAACTTATTACATAGCAGGGGACCCATAGCTATATGGAGACAATGGAATATTTCTTATGTAAAAGGTTTTGGCCTAATATTTTCCACATCATTTAGAGATGATCTTCAGATAGGCAACCTCTAATCGATCATATGTAGGAGATGGTATAATATCAAGATGTATGTATTTTGTGGCTTTTTGATAAACTTTGAGTACTTGGATAATAAATATCATAATTTATCCCTTCCATTTGGTAGCTATATAATTGTTCAATTTTACTAGGGATGGTGACCTCCATTCCTACATGTGGAAATTTAAGATATTGGTGGAGGGTAAAACTCACATTTCATGGATCCAAGGTCAAACTAAAAGCATGTTGTTTGGAAGATCATCATAAAATACATGAACCAAAGTATCATGAACTATAGGTCCCACTTCTATAATAAGGTAGATTATTCATGTCGATGGTCATTCATTGTCATCACAAGATTTTATCATGGTCAAAGTAGGCCCTAAATAATATTATGAATATCCTAGTTTATTGACGTACTCCATATTACAAGATTTAAGGTAAATCCTTCATCTATAATAACTTGTGGTATTTTGTGATTGGCATTGGATCTTTTTATGAAAAAGGGGTAATTATGATTAGGGCCAATTGGTGGCATGTATTGGGCACTAAATGTGATTTATTGAGATGGGAAAAAATGGCCCACCAAAACTTGGAATTGACTGGTATCAATATTCCTAGGAACTTTTGACTCATGTAGGATTTGATTTAATATATCTCAATTAATAGAAAAGGTTTTAATAAGATCCATGATAGAAATCTAAGTAGGAGTCTTCTCTAATTGTTTAATAATGTCATATGTTTTATCAGGAGTGTTTAGAGTATTCATAGGGATAGTGATATTTTGAGATGGCATGGAAGATGAGTCTTTATGGGGTTCCTATGGAATTGTTATCTTACCATGTCTAGTGTGACCACACAATCAGAAGTGGCTCTATTGATCTTTAGGATAAGATATGCTAGACTTGAGGATTATTGGGTCACTTTAACTTTGATTTTAATGGTATTAATGTAGTGATATGGGATGGAATGATAATAAACACTATTATAATTTGATGTTTGACCTTTATCCCTTGGTGCTTTTTTTTATTGTTCTTGGGTAAAGTATCTTAGTATATTCCTAGCTACTAATTTTTGGGCTGGGTTGAAGTGTTCTCGCCTTCCATTTCTATTTATCCCTTTTCTATCCAATATTGAATAAAATTTCTTAATTACATACATTTTCTAGTATCATGTCCTTGTACATGATGAATAGATAAAATTCATCTTCATGATACCAATAAGGATGCAACTTATTATCATCCAAGGGTCTAATTTCTTAGAAATTTATCATATTGACATCAACCGATTTATGTATGACCATTTGGACTAGTACACCAAGATTTTTAAGATGTTATTTTCCCATTCTTGGCTTCCCTTTTAGCACAGTGATGCTGGAGATATTTTGGATTTAAGTAGGAAGAGAAGACTTTTTTCACTATCTTTACATGTTTAGAATTAGTAACTCCATCTCCAAAAACATTCTTATTTTTATTGAAGACTTTAGACTTACTTGAAGAAGTATTATCTTGATTTTGATTTTGTTCACTTCGGGAATATAACTTGATAGTTTATTTTTTAATAATTGATTTTTTTAATTTGGATTCCATTTTATATGATCTCATCAAATGAATTGACACTTTCTAATTTTAATTGATATTTTAATTTTGGATTATAATTATTGATGAAGATATCAACAATTTCTTTCTCTAGGAGAGTGCATTAGAAATGACTAGCCAAAATTTTCCATCATTGTAAGAAATATTAAATAATTTCTCATTTATTTTTATTAGTGTTATAAATATCTAGGATAGAGATGTCAAGCTCAATATTGAAGGAAAATTGTCTTACAAATTTTTAAGTCAATTCTTCAAATGATGTAATAGACCCTTTGGACAAATGCATAAACCATTCAACAGTGGGTCTTTTTTTAGAAAGAGGTGAAGAAAATAAGCCTCATTATAAGTAACCTCATGGAATGTTATGTAAAATTATTTAAATTTGTCATGAGGGTATCCTTTCCCTTTATACTTGTCAATTTTTTAGATTCCAAAATGTACAAGAAAGGATATTCTAAGATACTCATATCTAGAGGAGATGTGAAAAAATCATCATATATGTATTTTTTTTTCTCTTAGGGGTATATTTATTGAAGAATTTCCTTCATTAATTTTCACTCTTGGGCAAAGGAGGGATCCATTATGGGATTGGAAGTGATAGAGTAGATTTTGGCTTTAGGGGATCGATGATAGTGTTTATTGGAGAATTTTTGATGATTTTCATAGGTGATATGGGTTTGTGGGTTTCAGATTGAATTTGGGATGCTAATGAATTGATTTGTTGGGTAAGTTGATCAAAATGATCCTATAATGTGGATTTTATTTTCTCAGTCTCAATCCTATTTGTTTGAGGGGCTTCTTTTTCTATCTGATTCTTTCTCAAGTTCTATCCCAAGATTCTCTTCATCTTGATTTATGGGATTATGGTAGGGAGGAGTATTATGTTGAGATGATGTTTAGATCAATTTTTGTAAGATATAAATATTAAAATTAGGTGGTAATATAGCTATAATTCTAATGATTTAGGCTAATATTTGGTCTCAATTCTTGTATATGTATTGGTCAAAGTGAGTTCCAATCTCATCATTGTTTAAAAGGTCATTTTTTCCCTCCTATCCTCCATACATATGCATATCACTCTGATTATATTCATTATCCCTATTTTTCTCACCTAATGTCCTTAAGATATCATTTTCATGGTTTGATCATTATCCCATTTTTAGAATTTGTGCATAAGTTTTGATTGGCACTATGAATGGCAGTGGGTGATATAGATATTAATGGTTGATGAAATGTGGTTTGAGTTTTTTTTTAGGAGGTAGGATTGATATGAAATTAAATAATATTATTGTGATCAGATGAATTCTTGAGTAAGAAGTCATCTTAGACCTAGGCTAATATGGACAAGATGGATGGATGTTATGGTAGGATTGAGAAGGATTTGTAGTTTAAATTTTAGAATAAATGTTGGATAAAGGGGAATACTTTTGACCAACTACTAACAATATTTTAATTCTATCAGGATCCAAATTAGTGAAAATGATGATATTTTATAGGTGCTTTGGTTAAAACTAGTAAGATTGATGATTAGATAAATGTTATTTATAAATAGGCAAGATGATGAAGTGTTATCTAAAAATCAATATAGTAATAGGTTGATAGTATACATATAGAATAATAGATAGAGGACTAATGAGTTGTGGAAAAATGGAAAATTTCACAAGTATAATACCCAAGATTTATTGATAGATGTTAGGTATGGATTAGATGATGAAAAGAATGGTGAGGATAAGGATGAGGTTAAGGTAAAAATAGGATAAATATATCTTTATTTAGTTTTACAGGTAAAATTTGGGATGGTTCATAAATAGTTATGGTATTTTATGATACTCAATTAATCAAGAAAGCCAAAAAACTATTAACTAATAAACTTGCATAGAAGTGTAGCTTGATGAAACAACACAATATCACTATGTGCAAAGACCCACACACAAACTGAGGTCAATAGATAACATACTAAAAGTCTCACACTCATGTGATTTCAACCAACACTTTATTAGACAATAGTGAACACTAAACCAAGATTACCATATAATTAAAGGGTTATTTAAGAGAGATATTCATAAAAATGAAAGATATATTTTGGGGTGTATTTGTGTGTGAACACACACTAATATATGCCAAACTTTATACTTAGAGGCAAAACTCCTCATAAGATTATTTAATAGTCTGATAATGCTACTTAAGCATCATGGTCTCTTAAGAGAATTAGGTTGAAGGTTTAGAGGGTAAAACCATACCTTCATGAATCCACCACAATGGTGAATAAAGAAATAAGTAAAACTTGGGTATAACACCCTAGAGTCCATCTCAAGCTAGACCTTAGCATTAGAGAAGATGGTAATGAAGTTAATCAAGTGAACATCAACTCATTATGATCTAACCAGATATGACATATAGGCACACATGAGAGCAAATTATGTATAAGAATATCTATTACTTAGGAGGAGAAATCCCAAACATAAACATATTATAAGGGTACACATTGGCTTCCTTATGAGACACCTATTGGGTCCTTTTTTAATTAACCCAATGGTTTAACCATAACAACATTGATGGAATTAATCAATGATCCATACTTAGCTTTCCTCTATATATATGAGGTTTTTCAAAACAACATTTTTCACATTTAATATCTTCACATCAAGAATAATTGATATTTCATATAATTTCCAAAAGGATGGCATTTTCATCCAAATCATGTTAACCATGAGAACATGGATGCTATGAAGAGACACCAATAAGGACTCAAAGGAATCATTTTAAATTCATGCTACAATGCATAGATTAGTAGAACCAATATATTTTAAATATATACCAAGGGTGAACACATGATTATCAATAAATTCAAAAAACACATTGAAATGCCCATTAAAGAATTCATGATTATTATTTCATCAACTTAGATAATTCAAAAAAATCCTCAAATTTGATTTTACATAATTTCATTATTTCAACAATAGAAATTAAAAATGAATTGTAGTTATGGTGTTTTAGGGTCAACCATCGGTACAAAGATCGATACCCATCATGGCTCAACATGACCTTGGGACCATAAAGGGAATATGTATTATAAAATTTACCAGTAAGGAATAATTATTTCAATACAAAAAGTTTAAATAAGTCCCATACACATGAGAGAGGAATAATCAAAATCAATTACATAAGTTGTCCATACAATTAGTTTAACTAACATATATGTTGAAGCAAGGTATTCATGGTATATTCAACTTTTATTCCCCACCGTATTATGCACTTACTTTTATTTATGACATTAGTAAAGGTGAACATAAACACCCACAACTCAACTAATTTAACTAATGTGACAATATATAGCCATTGTTTAAAACAACAACTTCTAACTAATCTTAATGCCTTTTAAAAAGTTCCAAATCCTTTCGATTAACAACATAAAGTACACACTTTTCATGAATCAGCAAGAGTATTAAGTCATGCTATTTAACTCCTAGTTTGTAACTATGCACCTAAATTACCATAACAAGCCAAGATATTATTTCAACCACTTTTGATACCTTCATAGAGTAAAATCATATCACGAGAAGATACACTCCACCATAAGCATAATTTAATAATGTTGCAGATCATAATTACTATACTCAATAATTAATGTAGTTTTCCTCTAACATCATTAGTATGAAACTAACTCATTATTTCAAATGTAATAACTATATATTTTTAAATGCAACCATGTGAATTCTTATAACAAACTAAAATTTACAATTTGAGCATGTAATGGCCACTCCAGGCAATATACAATATATCCATTATTAGATAAATCTTAAAATATCTAAACAATACACTTGTATTCCAATATTTTAAAGATACAACATTTCGTAATGGAAGAAAGAGAAATTAGAAGAAACATAACATTTTTGTACATATCCAGGCTCCTTAAACATCCATTACCAATAGAAGTATAACAAATTGCTAATTCAACATTACTTCAAAATGTACAATGATAATATAATGTCTACAACCATATAACTAAGAATAAAAATATAGTTTATGTAAGTATTAATTACCTTCATGAAACTATTAGTAATAATTCAAAAGATTAACAAGAATTCGATATATTAGATACCATAGAACCAATCAAGCTACAAGCACTAAGTTCTATCCAGTGGAATGAAGTGATAAATCTGCATAAATTCAACCCAAAGGTTCATCCTAATGATCCAATCCATCAGTGGCCCTGACCACCCCAACCAGCAATTAGATGGTGGAATCAAACATCCAAGTTTTACTAGGTAGAGATGATCATTATTATGACACAATCTAAGGTCCAAATCCAAAATGATCAAATGATTGAAAAATCCACCACAAGGTAAACAACAATAATCAACTTGTTTACAAATGCTAGTAGATACTCACAGGGATAACCACCCTCAACACAAAGTTTAAAATAAGATAGCATTTTATTCATGACTCACATATATAGATAACCAGAAGAAAGGGAACTGATAATAGTCATATGACACAATCATAACATCAAATCGCCAAAAGGAGTAATGACAAGGTCATACACATAAAAAAATCAGCATCCAAAACTCCTCAAATAGATATATTCAATTAATGGGTTTACATTCAAAATGAATAAGGTGAGTTGAATAGTTTAATTGGTCTATAATTGATATTTATGGGTATCAATTTAATACTAATGTGAAAACTATCAATCCCTTCCTTTTATTAAAGGAATCAAATCATCACAAACATTTAGCTTGACCAATAAACTTCCAAATAGATAGAGGATACTTTATGAATGGTAACCACTTTACCAAGAGAGCTAGAATGAATTTCAGTGGCCAAAATAATCAAAAGAATTTAAACCAACATTCAAATGTTTTCGCATATAGCCATATTAATTTTCATAGGTCCTTAAATCAAAAATAGAAAATATTCATAAAAGGAAGAGAATGATAATAACTAGAATAAATTTCATTTAAAAGCCATTTATTGAAGATGATTTTTGCTAGCCTGGCTAAATAGCTTTTAATAACAATAACTACCAATTAACACCCAAAAATGAATGCAAACACATTCCAATATGGGTGCAAAAGGTTATGGCATGATGGGTTCATAGTTTCATCAAATTTTTTAAAATAACTCAATAGTTTTCCCATTTTCAATAGGAATTTATATCTAAAATATGGCAATGTATTATGAAACCAAGCCCCTTATTTAATTTCTTATTTTCAATCAACTATAAAAGCCAACCAACTAGGTTAAATCTAATACCCTACTCCACAAAAGAGAGGTAAGGATGGTGAATTTTTTTCTTTATAAAACCAAAATAGAGTAAGGATAACATCCTTACCATACTCCAAAATACCCCATAACTTATCAAACTAATTTACAATTGATTATAGTCAATTATATGTGTGGAGGGTAACCTTTATAAATTTCCTCAGAATTTAGAGATGCAATAGTTTAACCACAAGTATAAAATGGAATACATGGCACTACTTAGTTGAAGGGAATATATATTAACCAATCCATGGCCAAACTTGTTGTTTCCTCATCCCCTGGTCCAATGTCTTTCCTCCTTGTTTTGCCATGGTTTTCCATATTCCCTAGTTAGCTCTCCTTGAAAACAATTTTCCTTTTTAATCTATGTGGTGTAGCTTAGGGTATTTATAGGCATCAAATTTATAGCTCCATTTTTATCCCACCAAATAATGCATATTATATATAAAAATAATACTAAAATCCCTTGCATTTTTGGAAGCACTAACCAATAGAGGCAAACCAAATATATGTCCATCTCTACCATAAAACCCCCAAGAGACTATCTAATGTTTGGGGTGCATTGGGGAGAGATTCCATAATCAGTATATATATATATATATATATATATATATATATATATATATATATATATATATATATATATATATATATATATATATATATATATATATATATATATATATATATATATATATATATATATATATATATATATATATATATATATAACGACAATAAAAGTTCCCCAATATTATTTTTTCCTGAAGGGGGAAAATAATCCATATTAGAATAAAATAAAAACCTCCCCCAAAATGATGTACGTGAATCTTTCCTCCTCCCAATCGATTCATAGGCCTCATCCATGGATGAAAATACCAACTTATTTTTTAGAGAAAGCATAAAATCATATGGGGGGAGATGGGAGACCACCCACAACCTTGAGAAAAAGAAAATAAAATGCAATAAATCCTTTTCCAAAATTTCCACATGCCCAGCTAGTCAAAACCATAGCCTAAATAATAATAATAAATGATATTAATGAAATTATTTCCATATTTCCTTTACATGCTGCCTAAGATAATTCAAGGCAAAAAATAATGTTCCACCCAATAATCGATCTTGAATTAAAGAGGAAACATAGCTTCCTTCATATGATTACCACTTCTTTCCTAACCAGAGTATATAAAGCATTCTAACATTGATTACATATCAAGGGGGGAAGAAATATAATGTCTCCTTTATTTTCACTTATTTTCCCACATGGGCATTCAAAGAACACCCTCTCCCCTAAGCTAAACCAAAACCAACAATGATAAAAAAAATTATAATAGGAATTTATTTTTGTTTGGCGTGCTCCCCAAGTCAACTCAAACAAACGTATAATAATAGAAATGGAAGGTGTTTTGACCCATGACACAACACCCTTAGAAAATGATAATAAAAAAACCTTTTTAGATTTGGTGTGTAGTGTCAGTTAATCCACCACATGCTTAAATAGTATAATAATATTATTGCCTTATGCCAAATTGACCCTTCCTCAAAACCCACTAAGGTGACTCTCTGATTCATTGATATAATGTCCAAACATCACATGGACCCCACGAAGTCAAAATATTCAAAAAATCCTAGGGATCCAATTTATGGCCCATGGAGGCTGAATATAAAAATGAATTCAAGGCTAATACATGGAATCAAAACTACATATAACATGTTTTCCAAGGTACAAGGTTAAACATTTATGAAATATGAATAATACACAAACATCATAAGAGAATTCAAATCACAAAGACAACAAAAAACAACAATAATATATTTAAGAATCTACTAACTCAAACAAGGAATAAAATAATGATTGATGCATATGCGTATAATCAACAACTTAGGCTAAAATTTGCACAACACAAAAGTAATTAAATGAGGATGAACTAAAACAAGAAAGAGGACCCAAAATTAATCTTGGATTTTAAACTTGTGTCACCTTACAATTTACCTATCAATATCAATTTGACTACTCATAAATCCTACTTGTTATTATCCCAGCTATCAAAGTTCACCATTGAGCCCAGCTCACTTGACCTATCCCTACAAACACCAATGTGGGACATCATTAATATCTACTTAATAAATAAATAAATAATAATAATAACATCAATATACATGTAATATAACATGTCATGAATGAACTAAATATAAACATTAACTTAATAATGAACTAGTCAGGATCCAATAATCATGATATTTAAAATAATATATCTAAGTCATAATAATCAGTTGTATCAACAAGCATAATATAAACTAGAGCTAGGCTAAACTTGTTGAACTAATGTGTCTACAACAAGTATAATATATTGAATGGTAGGGTCGTAACATCCTTCCCTTTTAGAGAGGAGCCATCTTGATGAATATTTTAAACAATCAAGGATCATGCTTCCTAAAAAATATTCTATCACAAGCTTAAAAAATATTTTGTAACATGAACTATCAATAACTATGTCCCAGTAACAAAACAACCACCTGGGTGATTCTCTTACTTGTTTGATTAATCAAAATAGTGTTATGCCAATGATATATAACATATTTTAGCAATAAATCCCAAGGAAATTATAGTCAATTTACTTTTCGATATGACATGAGGACATAACACACCTCTAGATGGAAATAATTTAGCCTTATGCACCAATATTATAATATCACTTTAAGGACAATCACTTCCCACCATAGGAATATTTTATTAGTTCACATGTCATCTCATGACACCATAGTGAACACATAGGGAGCATAGTGATTTTCTCACACTAGATTACATGTGTCCTAATTTAGGATAATAATTTTCTATCCTCATTATGACATACACACAACCATTTATAAAGAGGATTATTTAAAATCATAAACATATAGTATTCCAAAACATAATAGCTTACACTTACCTTAAAAGGTTTTCTAGTAAGAGTTTTATAAACACTTGTAGGTAGAAAAATATAGATATAATACAAGTTATAAATTGATTGTTTAAACCATATTAACAATCTAAATATAAAACTTTACTAAGGTCATAATTACTGGTGTCAAACCATAGACCTAAAACATGAGGTCAACAATTATAATCATCTAATCCCATTGGATTACAACCATAATCATAATTAAGAGTGGAAATATTCCACTAAAATGTTATGCCTCATGCATAATCTTAATAACATTCATTAAAAAATGTCCTTACACAAATTTAGTAATCCATATTGTTATGATTACTCCACTACATCATTAACCTTTCAGGGATTGGTATAGCATCCTACACCAACTCCACTAAACATTAGTGAAACCATACCAGGCATCACATGCGACCCAAAGATTTACAACATGATTGCAAAAAAAATTGTGAGCTCACATGATGGTTATATGGATTACAATCCCACCATCGTACTAAACATACTTATTGGTAGTATTAGAAAGTACATAGAATTCAAAAATCTGACTAATCAAGAATTAACATTGCTCCTCCTAAGAAATCAAAATGCATAAATATCATGACTTAAAAAAATCATAAATATTCATCCCAAAATATATCTATCAAGTATAAATAAATAATACCTCATACATAGCATGGTTGCACTTACAGTCTAACACATGCATTAATTTTAGCAAGTACCACCTTGCTGATTTTACATAATGTCCAATTAGAAGGATTACTTAGTGATCCAAAAGGATATAACAATAAAATTTCACATAGGTTATTTTTATAATAACCTACAAGAAGAATTTAAAGAAACATTAAATCTGAAAAGTGACCATTATGCACTAAGATCCCACAACCAATGTGTGGCACTCATGGTGCACACCCTGAATGAATCAGGTGGCTACTTGTGCAAAGGGGAAAAGTTGATTTTCAGCCTATGAGAGTCTCCACTTCCTGGACCATACCTAGTCAAAATATTTATGGATGTAGTTCTTTTCTACCCTCAACCCCATACTTACACCAATACTCAATACTAGAGTAGTGATACAGGATTACCCCACACAACACAACATTATACCTTGGCATATTTCAATCAATATGAGTTGGATTTCAAGAGGGAAAAACAATCACACAATATTTTTACAACCACATTACAACAAACTAATAAGTTAACACCACAAAGTCACATTTATTCCTTGGTATGTACATAAGATACTCATATAGCAGTTTTAAAAACATAGATCAAAGTAAGGTTCACATGATTGATTTCAAGGGTGGAAGATCTCATTATACAAGTAATTTAACATCATTCACATGTTCTAAAATATAAAATTCTCATATAATAATTCTAACATCAATAAGAATAAGTGAAAGTTATAAGGTTAACTACATGCACATAGTATAGTCAAGATAAAATTTTACATGATTAAACAAAATAAATGAAATGCAACAGTTTACAAGATACATAAAATAAATCACACATGTGATTTAAATGTCTAATAATTAGGCTAAGCTACCTTCACATCATAACACTTAACACACATGACAATGAATCAAAAGGGTCCATGACTCCCATTAGGTGACCTGATGTCTAGATGCCATCCAAATGACACCAAAAATATATCATATAGCATAACATGATCAGCCTTAGGGATCTCAAACTAGTATCACCTTCTCTCAAGGAGGGTTATGTTCCAACAGAGCCCATAAAATCTATTTCCATGAGTTTTCAAAAATTTACCAACAATGTTTGCATGTCATGGATAGGTGGATCACACTGCCCAATCAATAGGAGATCCCTAAAGCTCTCTAACTTTCCCAAGTAAGTTAGTCACACTCACCACACTATGCCCTCTAGTCTTGGTCTCATCCTTGAACCTCCCAATATATTATACCTCAACATCATTGGATAACTTTCCCATGAAATTTATCAATGGCCACCAAGGCATTATGTCATGATTCCAATAACAAGATTATATCACTATTCTTCTAATTGATTTAATATGGGTAATCAAAGGTTGAATTGTGATGTTTTCTTTGATTCAACATCATTTTGGGCAAGGGTGGGCTTAGCCAAGACACAAGGTGGATGTTATACCACTACCATGGAAAATATAATTTCCCACAATTAACAAGTTTAGTTAAAACACATAATAAACATCTTCATCAATGTAGGACATATCTATATCACAATAAACATCCCATGGGTGTTAAAACATAGCCAAGTTTTTGAATAGGCATCCTCATGGATGTATAACTTAACTAAAATCAAAACAAACATACCTATAGACATAAAACATATCTATGGTTATCATAACATCCTCATGGAGCCAACCTATCCATGTTCAAAATAAGCATCATAAATGCAAAAAATATCTATGATCAAACAAACATCATAGATGCAAAATACCTAATATTAGAATAACCATTCCAAACACTTATTTACCTTTTAGCCTTTTGGAGTTATGAAGCTACATGCTTCTCCAATTAACTCAAACGAGGTCAAATGCATAAACAAGATCAAGATCTTATTCACTCAAGATGCTCCTCCACAAGTAGAGATCCCAAGCCTTAGTGATTTACCCAAGTAATTAAGATACTCTCACCCATTTAGCCCTCCAAGTTTAAGCCTAACCCTTAGTTTTTCCAAGGTCATAATGTTCTAAGCATCTATTGATGGCTTTCTCATACAAGTCAATAATAGATATCGAACACCATTTTCCTCAATTCTAAGGCTGAAGTGGTTATGATCAACCTCCCATGAATTTGCCCATATAATTCAATAGTTAATAGGTGACACTTGCCTAGCTCAAATTGATTAGGGAAGGGTTGACCCAACCAAGACTAAAGGTAAGAATCATAAAAAATATTACATTAATTTACTGATTTTTTCACACACTTTCCATAACATAAGAATTTATAACACTTCAAGATTTCATAAAAAAAGCACTATTTAATTCACCCAAAAGGGTAAATATATTTATAAATGTTATAACATTGCCTCTCGAATAATATAAGACATGTATTTGTCTATACAAGGTATATAGCTTTATCCATGATTTAGTATGCACTCAATCATACAATGTGCCAATTCAATTTCAACAAGGAAGCATAAAAAACAAGTGTTATAGGCCATCTACAGGAATACACATACATGATAATATAAAATGACCCCCTACAAGGATATGTACATTTACATTATGTGTATTTATAACCACCCAGAACTATATTATGCAAACACAACCCTTTGCACAAGTATGCACAATCACATAAAATCTCAACCAACTTTTCAATTATAAGTTAAAATTAATTTAATAAGTCAAAAAATCATCTAAAACCTTTAAATCATAGGATATGATACTAGATGAAATAACCCCCCATAAAAACTTCTAGGAGTTACTAAATTATAGAGTACACAATAACAGTGCATGTAAAGACCCCCACACAAACTGAGGTTAAGAAACAACATAATAAAAGGTCTCACACTCATATTATTTAAACTAGCACTCTATTAGGTGAAAGTGAAAACTCAACCAAGATTACAACATCATTAAAGGGTTTTATAAGAAATCTCTTCATAAAAATGGAAGAAATAGTTTGGGGTGTATTGGTGTGTGCACACACACCAACATATGCCAAACTCTATACTGAGAGTAGAAACCTCTCATAGGACTATTTAATGGTTTGATAATACTACTTAAGCATCATGGTCTCTTAAGAGAATAAAGTTAAAGGTTTAAATGGTAAAACCATACCTTCAAGAATCTACCATAATGGCGAATAGAGTAGCTAGTAAAACCTGGATATAACACCCTAGAGTCCATCTCAAGTTAGACCTTAGCATAAGAGAGGAGGTAATGGAATCACTCAAGTGAACATCAACTCACCATGATCTAATTAGGTATGACATATAGGCACACATAGGAGCACATTATGTATAAAAATAGCCATTACTTGGGAAGAGAAATCCCAAACATAAACATATTATAATGGTACACATTGGTTTCCTTACGAGATACCAATTAGGTCCTTTATTTATCAACCCAATGGTTTCACCATAAAAACAATGGTGGCATTAGTAATTGATCCATACTTAGATTTATTCTATATATATGAGGTTATTCAAAACAACATTTTTCACATTTAATGTATTCACATTAAAAACAATTGATATTTCATATGATTGGCAAAAAGAATGATATTTTCGTCCAAATAATGTTAACCATAAGAACATGTCTGATACAAATAGATAAAAATAGGGATTCAAAGGCCTCATTTTAAATTCATCCTATAATGCAAAACCAATACCTTTCAAATATGTACCAAGGGTTAACATGTAATTGTCAATAAGTTCACAAAACACACTGAAATGTCCACTAAAGAATTAATGATTATTATTTCATCAACTTAGATAATTCCACAAACTCCTCAAATTTAATTTTACATAGTTTAATTGCTTAAATGATAAAAATTCAAAATGAATTACAGCTATGGTGTTTTAAGGGCATCCATCGGTACCAATATCGATACCCATCATGGCTCAACATGACCTTGGGAACATAAAGGGAATATTTATTATAAAATTTACCAATAAGGATTAATTATTATAATACATAAAGTTTCCATAAGTCACATACACATTAGAGAGGAGTAATAAAAATCAATTACATAAGTTTTCTGTATAATTAATTAAACTAGCATATATGCTGAAGCAAGGTATTCATGGTAAATTCAACTTTTATTTCCCACTATGTTATGCACTCACTTTTATCTCCAGCATTAGTTAAAGTGGATGCAATCACCCAAAACTCAACCAATTTAACTAATGTGAGACTATACAACCATTGTTTAAAATAACAAATTCTAGTTGATCTTAATGCCTTTAAAACATTTTCCAAATCCTTTTGATTAACAACATGAAGTACACATTATTCATAAATCAACAAGAGTATTAAGTCATATTATTTAGCTCTTAGTTTGTAAATATTCACTTGATTACCATAACAATCCAAGGTATTCCTTCAATCAGATTTGATGTCCACATAGAGAGTAAAGTCATATCATGAGAAGATATACTCCACCATGAGCATAACTTAATAAGGGTGTTGATCATAATTAATATACTCAATAATTAATGTGGTTTTCCCCTAACATCATTAGTATAAAACTAACTCATTATTTCAACTATAATAACTATATATTTTTGTATGCAGCCATGTGCATTCTTATAGCAAACTAAAATTTACAAGTTGAGCATGTAGTGCCTAATCTAGGCAATATATAATATATCCATTATTAGATAAAGCTTCAAATATCCAAATAATAAACTTGTGTGCTAGGATTTAACAGAAACAACATTCCATAATGGAAGTAAGAGAAATTAAAATCAACATAACATTGTTGTACATATTTATGTAGAGCATATACCAAATGAAGACACTTATCCTTGTTTCTAACTCAACTTCCCTTGTATTAGGCTCTTACATTGAATTTTCATACATTAGTTTGCTAATTCACCTTATAATTTTACTTCCAAATGTTTTGGTCTTGTTTAAAAGGTATTTCATTACCATCACTACCCTTTCATCAACTATCTGACATTATCCAACTCGCAACTCACCCCTTTACACCACTCTAAATACACTGTCACACTCCTACTAGCCCTATTTATGGACTATTTTGCTTTGTACAAAATTATATATGCACAAATCTAAAAACCAACTCTTGATGTAGATACCCTTTTATATTTTCTATTTCCTTACCAATTATTGACCTTCAAATCATATCTTATACCACTTTTTAGACCCTCTTTAAGCCATTATTTACCCCTATTAGGTCTCTTAGGGTTCCTTATGCAAACTATCATCAAAATATGTACTTAAACATATGAACAACTAAAATAAACTCTAAAATATTTTCACATACCTTATGCCTAATCTTTCAACAAAGTTTTAATAAAAATGGATGGGGAAATCTTCCTATTCCTTCAAAACCTTAGGTCTAGGGCTTCTTGTCTCAGTCATAGCCTAAGAGCACAATAAATTTTATTGAGTGCTTTGTAACAAGTTTCAAAACCTCCAACTTGATTTTATAGGTTTTTATTAACCTCATATAGGTTCCAAAATCATTATATTCCCATTATTAATCTACTATCTAGGGTTTATACTTAAAATTACACCTAAGTGTGACACATTTAACACTCTAACAAGCTTATATGAAGAGCTAACTACTCATCTCTCATCCTTGTTCAAACAAAAGATACCAAAATCATTCCAGGGATTCATAATTATAATTATATATTTTATAAAGCATTTTGAATTCTCTTCTTGATATTTTCCTCTCAAACATCTAGTACATAGTATATAAATAGGGAACCTTGCAAAAAATAGGGGTCTGTGTAATGAATTTACTTAGGTGTTCACACAAAATGATTATATATTTCATAGAATAAAAAAATATGAGAGATCACATATCAATAATTAATAATATAGTAGAATAATGGATAATATAGCAAATCCACTTTGAGACGACAACCTCTAAAATAATGTAATAAGAGCAGAAAACTTAATATGATGATCATAGATTAACTACTACCTCCTATATATAGTCTACTTATCCAAGGTTATTTCATAGGTTGACCTAATTAAGAACATATAGAAATGTAACAAGAATATAAAATAAGTATGTAATCGATAAGTCAGCCACACATATACCTAGACATGTCAAAGGTTAAGAGCATATCATGCCCCTCCCCTTCAAAATAATGTTGTCCTCAAAATCGAGTCAACTCTAGATGTTATTGCATAAATAATTCATCCTCCCAAGTGGCATCTTCACAAGGTAGATTCTTTCATTTGATTAGGTACTCTTTAATCATTCTAGATCATAGATGTTTAGTGTGCATTTGAAGGATCACCTCAGGATCAATAATAACTCTTCCTTCCTCATCCAATTTTGGTAACTTAGTTTGAGTAGAAACTTTGTGTCTAATTAATTTTTTCAAGAATGATACATGAAATATTGGATGTATGCGATTGGAGGAAGGAAACTCTAACATGTAATCCACACTACCAATTTTATACAAGATATAATAAGGCCTATAATACTTAGGGGACATATTGTTATCCTTTTTATATTACTTCAAGGACATCTTCTTATATGGATGCAAGTGAACAAAGACCCAATCACCAATGTCAAAATGCCTCTCACTCCTTTTTTCATTTACCTATTGCTTCGTGTGATTCTAGGCCATGGCTAAATTTTCATGCAAACTTACAAGGACCTCTTGTTGATGGTGAATATGTTCTTCAACTACATGAAACTTAGGATGGACCTTCAAGGTTTAAGTGATGGATAGAAGGTGGTATCCATATAGTACCAAAAAATGAGACATTTTAGAAGAACTATGAACAAAATTATTATACCACCATTCAGTAAGTGGCAACCAATGAACCCATTTATCCTATTTATCAAAAATAAAATAATGAATATACCCTTTTAGACATTTATTGACTACCTTTATTTGTACATCAAATTGAGGATGATAGGATGAACTATGAGTCAATTGGGTGCCCAAACATCGAAATAACTCAGTCCAAAAATTACAAGTGAAAATGGGATCTCTATCATTGATAATGATCTTAGAGGTACCATGTAATTTATGAATTATATTGAGAAAAGTAGAAGTTGCTATACTAGAAACAAATGGCTATGATAAATAAAAAAAATGATCATACTTACTGATATGATCTACCATAACCATGATAAAATTTTGACCATCAGATCTTGGTAATCCTATGATGAAATCCATAGACACCTCTTCCCAATGTTGGCTAGGGATGGATAAAGGCTGCAAAAGACCTGGGGTTTTGATGGTTTCTCCTTTATGTTATTGAAAAATCATAAATTAAACCATATATTTTTATACATCCCCCTTAATTCCTTCCCAAAAAAATCTTACTTGATTCTATGATAGGTTTCCAAAAATATTGAATGACCCCCAATTAGAGTTGCATGAATTTCCTAAGGATCTTTTGTTTAAGAAGAAAATTATTACATAGGTATAATATGTCTTTATACTATAATTCATCAACCTTCCATGTGAATTTTTCAAATCCACCGAAACCTTTCTAAAGATTATAAATCAAATCATGGGTAGTACTATCATTTTCCAATTCTGATCATGTTTTCTCTAGCCAATCTACCTAAAGAATGGTCATAACACATAGTAATGCCTTAATTGATTCATCCTTCTTGGATAGTTTATCTACCACTACATTATCCTTACCTTTCTTGTAAACTATTTTGAAATCATAGCCTAACATCTTAGTTACCCATTTATATTATTGTTCATATCATAACCATTGTTCCAAAAATATTTGAGACTATCATGATCAGTCTTTACCTAAAAGTGATGACCCATCAAATAAGACCTCCATTGTTTGACTGCATGTAAAATGGCCATCATTTCATTCTCATAAATGGGCTATATTATAATTTTTTTCCTTCATTTGATGAATTTCAAATGCAAGTGGTCTACCTTTTTACATGAGTATATCACCCATACCATACCCGGATGCATCACATTCAACCACAAAAGTCTTAAAAAAATTAGGAGTGGCCAACACTAGAGTGGTGCACATAGCTAGTTTTAATTGTTCAAATACTTTGGTAGCTATATCAATCCACTAAAAGGAGTCTTTATTAAATAAAGAGGTGAGTGGAGTTGTAATGCTACCATTATTTTTGACAAATATTTGATAGTAACTAGTTAGCCCTAGAAATCCCCTTAGTTGCTTAAGTGTCTTAGGAATCAACTAGACCACCATTGCTTGGATTTTTTTAGGATCCATTTTCACTCCTACATGTGAAACCAAATGACCCAAATAATCAACCTCACAAGTTCAAAAAGTACATTTTAAAGGTTTGGAATTAAACTAATGTTGTTCTAGAATTGAGAGTACCTGTTTCACATGGTGCAAATGGTCTTTCCAATTTTTATTATAAATGAGGATATCATCAAAAAATACTAGAACAAATTTCCTCAAAAATGGCCTAAAAACAACATTCATCAAACTCTAAAAGGTGTATGGTGTATTTTGTAGACCAAAAGGCATAACCAAAAAATCATAATAGCCCTCATGAGTCTTGAAAGCTATTTTGGGTATGTATTCATCATGGATCTAGATTTTATGATACCCAAGACGTATATCTAACTTGGTAAAATAAATAACACCATTTAATTCATCTCGTAAATCATCAATGATAGGAATAGGAAAATTATATTTGATAGTGTACTTATTGAGCTCTCTATAGTCAAGGCACATCCTTCAAGTGTCATCTTTCTTTCTCACTATGACAAATGACAAAGAATATTCACTTTGGCTGTGGTGAATGATTCTTGCATCCAAAAACTCCTGTACCATCTTTTCAATTTCACTTTTATGTCCATAGGGATATTCGTATGGCCTAATTTTGGGTGGTGTACTACTAAGAATAAGTGTGATATCATGATCATGTATGTGGTTAGGTGGAAGTCCTTTCAGCATGTCACTAAAAATAACTGAATGGGCATAAATCACTTGTTGTAGATCAAGAGGTGTAGATGGTTGAGTTCACTGAACTTCCATGGAAAACAAGTGAGATACAAATCATTCAACACTCTTATGGATAATATTTGTCATTTTATGGGAGCTAACAAGTTGTTTATATTTATCCCTTAATCCCCTTATCTCAAATGTCCTTCCCTCAGAATGAAAGTGTATGAATAATTTCTAAAAATTCATCTTAATAGTGCCCAAAGTGGTGAGCAACTGTACTCCTAAAATAATGTTAGCTCCCCGCATAAGAATAGCAAACATAAGAGAATCCAACAAGTAATCTCCCATGGCCAACTTAATAATATGGAATTTTTATAAGTAGCTGATAGTACCATCATCTGTAATCATGACCCAAAATTTTGGAGCATGATAAATGAAACAGTTCAAATGAGAAGCTAACTTACTATTGATGAAATTGTGTGTGCTCCTAGAATCAATCAATATAGTGACCTATTTATTTAGGAAACCTATTAATTTAAGAGTTTGGGGAGTACTAATACCTAAAATGGCATGATAGTAAATAGGAGTTTGAAAGTCTTTAGATTCCTCCTCAAAACCTTCTTCATCCTCACCAATTGCCTCCTCATCATTTTCATCCTCATTGGCACCTTCGATGTAAAATAACTTCTTTTCATCATAGTGATTATCTTTGCTCCATTTTCTATCACAACCATAACATAACCTTTTGGCTTTATTCTCAATTTTTTGAGGTGTCAATCTAATTGGTTGAGAAATTGATGGTGCTGGAAAGGTGCGATCATGACTAGTAGTGAAAGTTTTCCATTTAACCATATCTTTTTCTTTTGCCATGCATGCCCATAGGATAAATTCTAATAAAAATGATGGGTTAAACATACAAACGTCCAATTGGATGCTATATTTTAGGTCACCCAAATAAAGATCAGTCAAATTTTCCTCAGTGATGTCTTCTACCCATAAGGATAGATTCTAAAATTGATGAATATAATCCTTCATAGTTCTTATTTGCCATAGTTTGGCTAACTAACTAAAGTATTTCTTAGAGACATTATTCTAATAATGAGCCAACAACTCAGCAATTAAAATATACCATGTAATAGGAGCACCATTCTTTTTCTTTTGAGCACACAACAAATGATACCAAATGAATTGTTCAAGTTCTTGATACAGAGATGCCAGTATCACCTTTTGAGAACTAGGAGTTTGATGCAAATAAAATAAATTCTCAATTTGGTTAATCTAAGTGAGAGAATCATTACCATCAAACTTATGTATGTCTACTTTTAACAATATCAATTTCACACCATAATTGGAATTGTTAGTGTTGAGAGGAAAAGGACCTGAATGATGGAGTGGAGGGTTGTTTGACTATAACTAAGATGAAAGGGTATCCAATTGCATAGTGATCTTATGTAATTGAGTGTGAACCCCATTAATCTCTCTAGACATACCTAAAACATCAATTTAAACTGTAATAAAGTCATAATGTTGCACCAAGCCCTTTATGTCATCCTAAAGTTGAGAAATTAATAGATCTAAAGTTCCAAATTCTATGTCATTGGTAGGAGTCTTAGGATTTTCTTGCCCCCATTTTCTTCCCCAAGTAAGACCTGCCATATACAAACCTTAAGAGGGGTTTCACCCCAAAAAAAATTTACCAAGAGATGGTACCATTGCGATTGCCTCTCTAAGATGAATCCAATGACTACCTTTGTGTACTATGGTAAAAAAATTTAGCACCAAAAAGGTGTATCAATAAAATATACCATTGTGATCATCTTGTAAAGATGAATCCAATAAATACAAATGTGCAAAGGGAAAAAAAAATTATAGAATTTTTTTTCAAAAAAGTGTTTTGAACAATACTATGCTTATAGAAAAAAAATAATTCTTCCCAAATTGCAAGTTATGTTTTTTCACTCCTTCTACTTGCTAAATTCATGCCTCACTAGATTTGAAAAAATAATGCCATAGAAAACTTGCCCAAGTTGAAGCTCTGATACCACTTGTAATGAAATTACTTAGATGTTCACACAAAATGATTATAAGTCACATAAAATAAGTAAATATGAGATATCACACAACAATAATTGATAGTAGATCATAATACTAGATAATATAGTAAAGCCACTTTGAGAAGTCAATCTCTACAACAATATAGTAGGAGCAAAATACTTAATATGATGATCAAATACTAACAACTACCTCCTATATATAATCTACTTATCTATGGTTATTACATAGGCTAACCTAGCTAAGAACATATAGAAATGTAACAATAATATAAAAGAGGTATGTAATCCATAAGTCAACCACACATATCCCTAGACATGCCAAAGGTTAAGGGTGTAGCAGTCTGTTCATCACCCAGTCTAAAAACCAAATGATTTAGTCAATATTCCTTAACTATGATATCAAAAACATTCTTTATAATCCATTAAGAACATTTAAAACCATTTTCAATTTCCATTTGATTATGAATTATGAAACTTAGTTTGCAAATAGGGAATTCACTTAAGATAGGGGCGTGTATATAAATATGTCTGCCCACCAAATAATTGACTATTGTTCCTTAATAATATAATATAAAAACACATAAAAATTCCTTCAAGAATTTTTATAACTATTACCTAATTCCATTTAATCACATATATTGAACACTACAGTCTACAATCTAATCAAATACTCAACACAGGGTTTGTGTAAACTAATTTTCTTTGATCAGAACTCTTCTTTTCATATTTTTGAAATCAAATTTTCACTATTCAAACATTATAATAGCCTTCAAACACACTATAAAATAATTTAAAATTAATTTTTTGTTGCAATCACAATGTATGCATTCATCCAAAAATAATGCAGTCATCAAGATTTGCAAAGACCTTCAACAAAGGTCTTTTCCTTTCCTTTAATAGCAGCAAGGTTTTATAAATCACATCAACTCTTCTTAAAAAACTTTTTCCATATAATCTCCATTCATCTATTCAAATGGAATATCAATCTAACCACCTAAAAATGACTCTACACTCCTTATATATGTGTATAACTATTTCTTGATGCCTTAGACTATGTGGAGATCTATTTGATACACAACATTTTCTTGATTTTCACATAAGACAAAGTGTCTAGATCCAAGATAGAAACATGATATTTTATGGACCTCTTGTAATGTCAAGACCCCTAAACATGTTTAACACATCTACCTCCTTCATAATTTCTTAAAATTACTTATAAAAGGCTTACAAAATTCAAATTTCTCTAGAAGGAGAATTTAGTGAGAAATGGTAGAATTTAAATTTCATTCACTGTAAGGCTACCTATACTCCACAAATTGACTTATAATGGCCTCTAGAAACTATATGATACCTAATATACTTCTAAAAGACAAAAATGAAATCATTTTAGGGTTTTGAAGGGATGCCCCTACATCACATATCTAGGATCCTTAAACATCCATTACCAATAGAAGTATAACCAACTACTAATTCAACACTACTTAAAAATGTAAAATAATAATATAATGTCTACAAACATACAACCAAGAATAAAAATCAAGTCTACATAAGTATTAATTACCTTCATGAAACTATTAATAACAACTCCAAACATTAGCAATTTTTTTTTTGTACTAGATATCATAGAACTAATCAAGTTGTAAGCACTAAGTTCCAACCAGTGGAATGAAGTGATAAGTTTGCATAAAGTCAATGTGAAGGTCCATCTTGATGAGCCCATCCATTAGTAGCACTGACCACCTTAATAATCAACTAGATGGTAGAATCAGGGACCCAAGTTTTATCAGGTAAAGATGAGTATTAATGTAACACAAGCTAAGGTACAAATCCAAAATGATCAAATGATCGATAAAGGCACCATAAAGTAAACAAAAATAATTAATTAGTTTAAAAATTATTGTAGATACTCATAGGGGTAACTACCCTTAACACAAGGTTTAAAATAAGATAGCATTTAATTCATGACTCACATACATAGCCAACCAAAAGAATGGGAACCAAAAATAGTTATATGACATAATCATAACATCCAACCACCAAAAGTAGCAATGGAAAGGTCATACACATAACATAATCATCCAAAATTCCTCAAATAGATCTATTCAATTAAGGGGTTTACATTCACAAGGAACAACATAAGTTGAATAGGTACATTGGTTTATTATCATGTTTTATGGTTATAAATTTAATACTAGTGCAAAACTCATCAATCCCTTCCCTATATTAAAATAATCAAATCATCACAAGCATTTAGCTTGACCAATAAACTTCCAAATAGATAAAGGATCCTTTATGAGTGGGAACCACTTTACCAATATATCTAGAAGGCATTCTAATGGCCAAAAAAATCCAAAGAGCTTAAACCAGCATTTAAATGCTTCGGCATACAACCATATTAATTTTCATAGGCCCTTAATAGAAAATAAAAAATATTCATAAAAGGAAGAGAATGATAATAGCTAGAACAAATTTCATTTAAAATCCATTCATTGAAGATGATTTTTCCTAGCCCAGCTAAATAGATTTTAATAACAATAATTATTAATTAACACCCATAAAGAAATGTAAACATAACCTAGTATGGGTGCATCAATTTTATGGATTTATGGGTTCATAATTCCATATAAATTTTTAAAACAACTCAATAGTTTCTCTTTTTAAATAGGATTTTATATCCAAAATATGGTAGTGTATTATGAGGGCAAACCTCTTGTTTAATTTCTTATTTTTAATCCACTACAAAAGATGAGTAGTTGGGTTAAATCTAATACCCTACTCCACAAAAGAGAGGTAAATATGGTGAACATTTTTTTGTCAAACTAGAATAGAGTAAGGATAAAATCCTTACCATCCCCCAAAATACCCCATAACTTATCAAATGAATTTACAATTGATTATAATCAATTATATGTGTGGAGGGTTTGATTTATAAATTTCCTCATAATTTAGAGATGCAACAGTTTAAACACAAGTATAAAATGGAATACATAACACTACTCACTTATAAGGAATATATATCAACCAATCCACGGCCAAATTTATTATTTCCTCATCCCCTAGTCCATCATCATCCCTCCTTGGTTTGCCATGGTTTTCCACATTCCCCAATCAGCTCTCCTTGGAAATAATTTTCCCATTTACTCTATGTGGCATGGTTTAGGGTATTTATAGGCATCAAATTCATAGATCATTTTTTATTGCACCAAATAATGCATATTAAATAATAATAATAATAATAATAATAATAATAATAATAATAATAATAACAACCCCTACATTTTTATAAGTACCAACCAACAGAGGCAAACTAAATATATGTCCATCTCTGGCATAAAACCCCCAAAATTTTGTGTACTTTTTGGGGCACAACGGGGAGAGCCTCCTATATATATATATATATATATATATATATATATATATATATAATGAAAATAAAACTTACCCAATATCTTTTTTATCTAAAGGGGGAAAGTAATACATATCAGAATAAAATAAAAGCATCCCTAAGAATAATGTATGTGAATCTATCCTCCTCCCAATTGATTCACAGGCCTCTTCCATGGATATAGATACCAACTTATTTTTTAGAGAAAGCATAAAATCATAGGGGGGAGTTGGGAGACCACCTAAAACCCCAAGAAAAAAGAAAAGAAAATAAAATTAATCATTTGCCAAAAATTTTGCATGCCTAATAATTTTAAACCATGACCTGAGTAATATTAAAAATATGATATTAATGAAATTATTTCCATATTTCCTTTTCATGCTTCCTAAGATAATTCAAGACAAACAATAATATTCCACCCAATAATCAATCTTTCATTAAAGAAGAAATGTATTTTCCTTCATACGTCTACCACTTCTTTCCTAACCAGAGTATACAGAGCATTCCCGTATTGATTGCATATCAAGGGGGAAGAAATACAATGTCTCCTTTATTTTCACTTATTTTCCCATATAGGCATTCAAAGAACACTCTCTCCCCCAAGCTAAACCACCACCAAAAAAAATGACAATAAAAATTGAACTCAGATTTTTTTTCTTTGGGGGTGTTCCCTAATTCAATTCAAACAAGCATATAATAGTAGAAATGGAAGGTGTTTTGACCCACAACACAACCCCCATAGAAAATGGCCATAAAAAGACCTTTTTAGATTTGGCATATAGTGTAAGTTAATTTACCACATGCTTAAATAGTATAATAATGTTGATATATTATGACAAATGTACCCTTCCTCAAAACCCACTAAGGTGACTAGCTGAGTCATTAATCTAATGTCCAAACTACACATGGATCCCATGAAGGAAAAATATATAAAAATGCCTAGGGAGTCAATTCATGGCCCACATAGGCTAAATATACAAAGGAGTTCAAGGCTAATGCATGGAATCAAAACCAAAAATAAAATTTTATCCAAGGTACAAGGTTAAACATGCATGCAATGAGAATAAAAACCAAACACTAGAAGAGAATTTTGAGTACAAATCCAATGAAATATAGAATTAATAGTTTTAATAATCCACTGACTCAAGTAAGGAATAAAATAATGATTGAAGCATATGTGTATAATAAATAACTTAGGCCAAAATCTACATGAAACAAAATCAATTAAATAAGGATGAAATAAAACAAGCAAGAGGACCCAAAACAAACCATGGCTTTTAAACTTATGTCACCTTATAATTTACCTATCGATATCAATATGACTACTCATTACTCCAAGTCTTTATTGTCCTAACTACCAACGTCCACCATCAAGCCTAATTCACTTGACCTATCCTTAAAACCACTAATATAGACATATATTGGAGAGTTTTCAATGATGTCATGGAATTATCTAAGTGAGTGGATGAAGTACCTTGATAGTCTAAGTGACAATGACAAAGTGTGTAATATGCTTGTCCTAGTATGCTTGAAGTTGGCTTGGTTGATCTTCTATTTTGACATGGTTAGAGATGATTAGGGATGAATATGAAGTATTTATCACGTGAAAGAGCTTCCATAATAGGTTTTATATTATTTGAGTTCTTGTGTACATGAGTGGATTTAATTTGGTTGATCATTGTTTTCATCTAGACATTTTGGGTCTAGTGGCCAAAAATTTGAGTAGGCAGTTTGCTAATATCATAATTTCCACATGTGGATGAGTTAGGGGGATTTGGTTATATGGTTTTGACTAAATTAGTCCCTATTTACTATGAACTAAATCTCAAATTATACAATGAAGTGAAGACAAAGATGTGTGTGTGCAAAGTTGGGCTCCCAAGAATTTTGATAGTTTGGTGACATCATATATCACACATATGAATGTTTTAGAATTAGATTGATATATGGATTAATTATTGTATGAGATAATATCTTATGTGATAAATCTTATGTCATTTAACTAAGTGAGATAAAATATATGCAAGTGCAAAGTTGGGATCCTAGGAGTTTGACAGTGTTTTCCCCTAGCCAAATTTGCATGTGGAAAGAAAATTTGAGTAAGCATTTTTTATCTAATAATATTTAAAATGTGTGTTAGTTTTATAATTAATTGATCATATGGATCTTTTTAGTTTTTTTCCTAGTTTTTATGTGCTAAGTTTTAGGCCATGAGATGAAGCACATCAAAAGATATGCATGTGCAAAGTTGGCCTTCTAGATAGTTCTTAACATAGTTGGCTTTGTGGCTGAAAAAATTGAGTGAGCATATTAATGGCATTATATCTTGCACATAAAGATTTAAGGATCATATTGATATATGGTTGGATTCCCCTATGTGAGGAGATTATATAAACCAAAATTTAGATCATGCATCTAAGCACAACAAAAGTTATTAAGTTTCAAAGTTGGCCTTCTAGGTAGGTTACAATGGTTCCCATACTTATTAATTTTTTTAAGAGATAAATATCAAGAAAAAATGTACATCTAATGGTTTGTGGGTGATCATACAAATACATATCAATGGTATATATTGAGCGAGATGATGACAAGTGCTTGATGTTAAATAGTAAAAGTGCTCAAAAGGCACATGAGGGTGCCAAGTGTCATGATCATTGAGGTTTTGAGAAAGATCTAATGGTGAGCACTATAGGATAAGGACCAATCTGATCCATAGAGATTGATAGTGCATGTTGATTCAATATTATAAGAGTGCACCAGATAAGGTTAATATGTTCAAGGTTTAATGTTTTTGCAGTGACACATTATGAGTTAAAGTTTAAGCTGATTCAAAACAAGATTGACGATGTGAATTGAGTGAGATAAGTGAAGAGAATGAGATGCATTTTGAGTGATCTAGGTTTAACTATGAATGTTTGAATTCAAATATTTGAATTTAACAAAGGAAAGACTAGTGTCTGGTTTTTGAGCCATATATTTTGCTTTATGCAAAATTTGACCATGTAGTAAAATGCAAAGTTGTATAGTACTTAAAGGCACATCTATAAATATGAATTTTAAGGTCTAATTATTAGTACAATAAAATTTATTTAGATATAAAGTTGACTATGTTTTTATTCATGTAAATAACTTGATAAGGGTAATTAAGCTATTCATGATGGTATTTCAATGATTTGAGATGAGATACATTTTAGAGTGTTATAAACTCCATGAGGACCATTTGTATGGATTTTAGAGGTTTGACCAATCCATAATAAATATGAAAAAAGACTTAGAAAGTGACTGTGTGTTCATTCATGATGACTGTATGCACAAAATGTTGTTTGAGAAAATTATGCTTAAATAAAAGAGTGTTTTGGTGACTATGATAATTTGAGGATGTTAAAGGGGTCATTTGAAATGGGTCCATGCATGTGAAAGTGGTCCTATGTTATTAGTTTTCTTGGAGAAGTTTTAAATAGGTGAATGGGTCTTCATAGGACCTAAAATGTGACTTAGGCCTATTTAAAAGAGGGTTGTGCTTTAAGGTAACCCATGTAGGTGACTTAAGGGTGAAGGCATGTGTTGTGGCTGAAAATTATTTTTTTGGACATGATATTTCATGAAGGCTCTATAAAAAGTGAAATCAAAGATGATGATTTCTAGATGTGTGTAAGGCTTCTATGAGAGAGTGAGTGTTGAATCAAAGAAGAAAGGATAGTTCGTGTGCATGTTGGATGAGTTGATGAGTAGAATAGTTTTTTAATTGTGTGTATGAATTATAGTTCATATTTATGATGATAAAAAAGTGCTATTTTAGGTTTGAAGATGAAATTTATGCAAAGAGGTCTGAGTGTGTATATGAGGGAAATTTGAGTGAAGAAGGAGAGAGATTGTGGCATGCCTATGTGAGAGTCATGTATGAGATAGAGAGGGAGTTTGTTGAAGACATCATCCATTATCAAGTGTTGAAGACATCAATTCTTCCTTAAGGGAATTTACTTAAGGGAATTTACTCCTTAAGGGAGTGATCTTCCTTAAGGGAATTTACTCCTTATAAAATAGGTGTTTCACTAAATGCCTTAGGTTAGGAATACTTTATCAAGGTTTTTTTGTCTATAGAACTTGACCAGTCTCTTATTTGTAATCTCTTATAGGATAAGTAGTCCATGTGTTATAGGCTTGAGAGTGGTTTTTATTCCACATGAGGGTTTCCCATAGGCTCTCTTTTTAATTTTTATTGATCAAGTTGATATATCATGGTTATTTAATAGTTTTAAATGATTAAAATTGAAGTTGAAATATTTGGGCTCACTGATTCACCCCCGCTTCTTAGTGATTGTACCTATAATAATTAATATTAGAGCATGTCCTTTAAATTTCAACCACTTTAAGGTGATCAAAGGTACAATGGATGATAAAGATATTATTTCTTATCTTAAAGACAAAATAGTATGTGCTTTATCAAATGTCAATATAGGCATTGATGATGTGAAGATGCAAGTGCAAGATCTAGAGACAACAGTTAAGAATCTATAGGCCATGGTGAATAAAGGTGTTGATAAAAGGATGGAATAATGTGAAAATAAATTTATGAATTACTCAAATGTGCTTTTATCCAAGGAAAAAAAATATTTCATCTCCACTAAAAGGGTCAATAATGAAAATTCATGGATAGGTAATGATCAAGAGAAAGGAAGGTCAAATTTAAATAATGTATTTAATGGGTATTGCTTATCTTACAATCAATTTGTTCATAGATATATGGAGTGTGATTTCTCTCTAGAGATTAAAAGGAATATTATGTGCTACAATTGTAACCACTGAAGTCATATAGCTAAAAACTACAAAAGATCTTTTTAGAAAAAAGATATACAAGTCATTATCACCATAAAATGGTTCAAGAAGACTAAGTCTAAGATTTAAGAAGAAAAGAAGAATAGTTAAAGAATTCCACCAAAGGAAGAGTTAATTTTTATTTAAGAATCATTACATAATCAATAATATGGGAATAAAAGATGGTTCATAGATAGTGGATGCTCAAATCATATGACAGGAGATAAGAGAAAGTTTATCTCTCTCAGGAAGACCAACCCTGGTGCAGTGAGATTTGGTGACTACAAATCTGCTAAAATAATTGGAAAAGGTGCTATGAGTTTGGATAATGGTCATACTAGGATTGAGAATGTCTTATATGTATAAGGTTTTAAACATGATCTTTTAAGTGTGAGCCAAATGTGTCATCAAGGAAATGTTGTCATTTTTCATGATGATATATGTGAAGTAAGAATGGCTAGAAAATTGGTTGCAAATGTTTATAAAATATATTACATGTATGTACTCCATGAATCCAAGAAGAAGGAGTGCTTCATGAATAAATTGGAAGAAAGCTAGATTTGGCATAGAAGTCTTTGACATATAAATTTTGATAATATGGTAAAGATCAGTTCAAGGGGGTTAGTAAGTCAAATTCCCAAGATTTCTAATATTCCTCATTATCTTTGCAAGGCATGTCTTCATGGGAAGAAAAATAAAATAAGATGCAAATCGAAGGAGTTATCCACTACAAATCCATTAGACTTGATCCACATTGATCTATGTGGATTTATGAGAACCCAAAGTATTCAAGGTAATATCTACTTCATTCTTCTCATTGATGATTTTACTAGGATGACTTGTATATTTTTTCTTAAAGAAAAATTATAATATTTTGAAAAATTTATGGAATTCAAAGTGCTTGTATAAAATGATAAAGGTTAAAATATCAAGTGTGCAAGATTAGAGAGAGGAGGTGAGTTTTGGTCTCATGAATTTGAAGATTTTTTTGAAAAACAAGGGATAAGGAGACAATAGTATGTTTATATAACACCATAATAGAATGGTGTTATTGAAAGGAAGAATAGGATTGTTCAAGAGATGAATATAACCATGCTTCAAGATTCCAAACTATCATATGGTTATTTAGAAAAGGAAACCAACACTTTAGTTTACATGCTAAACAGGTGTCAAATTAGAGTAAATAGTAATATGACTCCTTATGATTTATGGAATAATAGATTAGCTAATGTCAAACATTTTAGAGTGTTTGGGAGTAGGTGCTTCATCAAAAGAGATGAATATAATCTTAGAAAATTTGATTCAAGGTCTGATGAGAGTATCTTCTTAGGTTACCCTTCTATCAATTCTGCCTATAGGCATTTTAAAAAGAGACTTTACAAGATTGTTGAAAGTTAAACTGTAAGGGTAGATAAGATAAGTAGAGTCAAGAAGCCAAAATTATAGGTAAGTGACTCAATTCAGAATTTTGTTGTAAACAATGATGAATTATGCATTCAAATAGATGATAAATATGAAGAGGAAGAAAGATAAGATTCTAAAGATTCATCTAGAATAATTTAAAAAGATAATCCAATATCTCAAATTATTGGAAATGTTAGTGTAAGGTTGTAGACTAGAAGGAGAATGTTGATCAATTAAAATCAACAAGACTTAGCTCTGTTGTCCATGATTGAACCCAAAATATTTATGGAATCTATCAAAGATGAAAGTTGAAATGATGTAATGGATGAAGAAATTGATTGAATAGAAAAGAATTAAACATGAGACTTAGTTCCTAGGATAAAAGATAAAAATGTAATAGGTACCAAGTGGTTTTTCAAAATAAAAATGAATGAGAAAGGAGAAGTCACAAGGAATAAGGCTAAATTGGTGTGTAAAGGATATGCTCAGGTTGAATGAATAGATTTTGATGAGATTTTTTCTCATGTGGCAAGAATGGAAGAAATTAAACTTTTCTTGGCATATGCTAGTTTCAAAGGTTTTAAGGTATATCAAATAGATGTGAAATCTACAGTCTTGAATGTCAAGTTAGAAGAAGAATTTTACATTGAATTACCTAAAGGATACTTCATGTCAAGTAATCAATATTTTGTATGTAAATTAAAGAAGGATATTTATGTTTTTAAAAAAGCTCCTAGAGCTTGGTATGATAGGTTAGATAAGTATCTTTTCAGTCAAGGTTTTAAAAAGGGGCTAGTTGATAGTAATTTATACATTAGGATAGAAGACAATCATCAATTGATAATGGTTGTATATGTTGATGACAAAGTTTTTGGATCTGACAATGATAATATGAGTATAGAGTTTACAAATACTATGAGGACTAAGTTTAAAATGTCAATGTTGGGATAAATTTATTTATTATTAGTATTGCAAACTAATCAACTTGATGCAAGGATATTCATTTCAAAAGATAAATACATCAAGGATATGCTAAGGAAGTTTGACATGATGGATTGTAAACCAATGATACTCCAATGATCACAAGATGCAAGTTAAGTAAACTAGATGATTTACCAAAAGTTGATCAAACTTTATATAGATCCTTGATTGGAATTATTTTGTTATCTACTACTTATAGGCCTGATATCATGAAAGCAATTGGTATTATAGGAAGGTTTCTAGATGATCCAAGAGAATCTAACTTGAAATCAATCAAAGGGATCTTGAGGTATCTCAAAGCACTATAGAGTATGGTTTATGGTATCCCAGGAGTAAAGAATTCAATTTGAAATCATATATTGATGCAGATTGGGTAGGATGTGTGGATGATAGGAGGAGTACTAGTGGTGGGATATTCTTCATGAAGGAATGCTTGGTGTCTTGGATAAGTAAGAAGCAAACCTCAGTGTCTCTATCAACCATAGAAGATGAGTATATAGAAACTATTTCTTGTTGCATGCAAGTCATGTGAATGAAACAAACTTTTGAAGATTATAAGGTAAGATAAAATGGACCTTGTCCTATATATTATGACAACACTAGTGAATTAGTATCCCAAAGAATCCAATTATTCACTCAAAAACTAAGCACATTCTTATTAGATATAATTTCTTGAGAGAACAAGTGAGTAATCAAAGTGTTAAGTTTGAGTATGTGCCTAAAAAATATAGAATTATAGATATTATCACCAAACCATTGTCAAAATATACATTTTTATATCTAAGACAACATTTGGGTGTCATTTATTTCTCTATGAATCAATAGGTATTTTGGTTAAGGGGGAGCAAAAAGTTCATGAGCATTTCTCTAAAGGTGGCTTGAGAGAGAAGGCTAGTAAGTTTGCATGATGGTTCTTCATGGTGTGTGGATATCTGAAGATGATCAAGAGGTGTAATTGCTCAAAAATCATAGGGGAAGTCCCTCTCAGATGTTTCTTGGTTATTTACATCATAATTTCGTATTTATGTGTGTTCTTTCTTTATTGGTTGTAGTATTTGGTTTAAGAGAGTGTTTGTATGGAGCAACAAGAAGTTGTCAAGGAAAGAAGAGGTAGGGTCAAGCTAAGATGGAGTTTTTAATATCTTTCTAAGATGGTATTATACTGAAAGTATTATTTTCAATTCCTTAGGATTAGTTGGTGCCCACTTTGTCATTATGTCAAATGGGGAGAAAGTTCCTATTATGAGAGTGCTTGAAGAGAGAGAAGGAAGGTGAGTTGTATATTGTTTTATGATGGGTGTTGACATCAATGACAAAGGAAGAGATTGTTGGAGAGTTTTCAATGATGTCATGGTGATGTCATGGAAGTGTCTAGGTGAGTGGATGAAGTGCCTTGATAGTCTAAGTGACAATGACAAAGTGTTCAATATGCTTGTCCTAGTATGCTTAAAGTTGGCTTGGTTGATATTCTATTTTGGAATTGTTAGAGATAATTAGCGATGAATATGAATTATTGATCATGTGAAATACATCCCATAAGAAGTTTTATATGATTTGAGTGCTTCTTTTCATGAGTGGATTTCATCTATTTGTCATTATTTTCATCTAGACATTTTGGGTTTAGTGGCAGAAAATCTGAGTAGGCAATTTACCAAAGTCATAATTAACACATGTGGATGAGTCAAGGGGAGTTGGTCATATGTTTGTGATCACATTAGTATGAGTTTTTATGTGATAAATCTCAAATCATGTGATGAATCATAACCAAAGATATGTGTGTGCAAAGTTAGGATCCCAGGCATTTTGATAGTGTTTTCTATGTTCAAACAGAGTCAAGTAAGTAGTTTGGTGATGTCATATCTTACATGTATGAATTTTTTAGGAAAATATTGATATATGGATGAATTAAATTATAAGAGAAGATCTTATGCACTAAATCTTAGGTTATGTGACTAAACATGACAAAATATATGAGAGTGCAAACTTGGGCTCCCAAGCAGTTTGATAGTGTTTTCCCATAGCCAAATTTGCATGTGGCAAGAAAATATGAGTAGGAATTTTTTATGTAGAAATATTTCACATGTGTGGTAGTTTTAGAATTATTTGATCATATGGTTTTATTTAGTTTTATGCCTATATTTTATGCACTAAGTTTTAGGTCATATGATTAAGTGCATAAAAGCATATGCATGTGCAAAGTTGGCCTTCCAGATAATTCTTGACATGGTTGGCTCTATGTATAAAACTCTGATTGAGTAGATTAATGTCATTATATCTTTCACACATAAAATTTATAGGAGTAGATTGATATATGGTTGGATTCTCCTATGCGAGGAGATCATATGGTCCAAATTTTAGATCATGCATCTAGAAAAAGTTATTGAGATCCAAAGTTGACCTCCCAGATAGATTGAAATGGTTCCCATAATTAATTTTTCAAGAGATAAATATCAGTACCAAATTAAGATGTAATGATTCACAAGTGATCATACAAATACAAATCAATGATATGTATTAAGTGAGATAATGACAAGTGCTCAATATTTAATAGTAAAAGTTCTTAGAATGAATGTAAGGGTGCCAAGTGTCATGATCATAAAGGTTATAAGTAAGATCTAATGGTGAGCACTACAAGGTAAGGACCAAGATGATCTATAGAGATTGATGGTGCATATTGAGTCAATATTATGAGAGTGCATAATATGAGGTCAACATATTTAAGGTTTAACATTTGGGTAGTGGCACACTATGAGTTAAAGTTCAAGATAATTTTGAAGAATAATGATGGTGAAAAATGAGTGAGCCAAGAAAAGAGCATGAGATTCATTTTAAGTGACAAAGGGTTAACTATGACCGTTTGAATTCAATAATTTGAATTTAACAAAGAAAAGACTAGTGTCTAGTTTTTGAGCCATATCTTTTGATCTATGTAGAATTTAACCATGAACTAAAAATAAAAGTTTTAGAGGACTTCAAGATGCATATATAAATATGAATTTTAAGGTATAATTGTTATTATATTCAAATATATTGAGATACAAAGTTGAATTTATGTTCATTCATGCTTTGCGAGTAATTTGAGAAGGGTAATTAAGTTGTTCATGCTGGTATTTCAATGTTTCAAGATGAGATAGACTTTGGAGAGTGTTGTAGACTCCATGAGGACCATTGGTATGGATTTTGGATGTTTTACCAATCCATAATTAGTATGAACAAAGGATTAAAATGTGACTGTGTTCGTTCATGGTTACTGTGTGCACAAAATGTTAATTGAGCAAATTGTGCTTTAGTAGAAGAGTGTTTTGGTGACTATGATCATTTGAGGATGTCAAAAGGGTCATGTAGAATGGTTCCATGCTTTTTTAATTAGTATTATGTTCTTAATTTTCTTTTAGAAGTGTCAAAGAGGTGAATGGGTCTTCATAGGACCTAAAAGGTGACTTAGGCCTATTAGAAAGAGGGTTGTGCTTCAAGGTGACCCATGTAAATGCCTTAAGGGTGAATGCATGTGTTTTGGCTGATAAGTATTATTTTGGAAATTATAATTCATGAATTCTCTATAAATAATGAAATCAAAGATGATGATTTCTAGATGTATGCAAGGCTTGTGTGAGAGAGTGAGCATTGAAGCAAAGAAGAAAGCATAGGTAGTGTGCCTATTAGATGAGTTGATGAGTAGAATAGTTATTTGACTTTGTGTATGACCTGTAGGTCATATTTATGATGAAAAAATGTCATTTTGTACATTTGAATATTGAAGTTGTGTGAAGAGGTCTGAGTGTGTATATGAGGGTAGTTTGAGTGAAGAAGGAGAGAGATTGTGGCATGCCTATGTGAGAGGCTTGTATGAGAAAGAGAGAGAGTTTGAGTAGGGGTTAGAAAATCAAAAATCCATCATCAGGTGTTGAAAACATTATTTCTAAGGTGGTGGTGTTCATTTCAAAGGAGGGTCTAAAGGAATTGATCTTTCTTAGGGGTGGTTGCTCCTTGTGAAACTAGTGTTTCACTAAAGGCCTTAGGTAAGGAGGTCTTGATCAAGGTTTCTGGTCTAAAGGACTTATATAGTCTCTTGTTTTTAATCTCTTATAGGATAAGCAGTCCATGTGTTGGAGGTTTGAGATTGGGTTTTATTCCCCATGAGGGATTCCCATATGAACTATGTGTTGTGTGTTTGATCTTATGTATGCATTGATTGAATGAGTTCTCTTATTAATGTTGCTTAATCAAGTTGATATATGATAATTGTTTAATACTTTGAAAGGATTGGAATTGAAATTGAAATATTTGGGCTCACTGATTCACCCTTCCTTCTCAGTGAATGCACCTCTAACAACATCAACAATATCTATTCAATTAATAAATAACAAGTAATAATAACATTGATATGAATGGAATATAAAATATGCCATCAATGAACTAAGCATAAACATCAACTATAATAATGAACTAGTCAGAACCAATAATAAAGATAATCAAAATCATATATCTAAGTCATAATAATCATTTGTAGCAACAAGCAAAATATAAATCGAAGCTAGGCTAAACCTACTGAACTAATGTGTCTACAATAAGTACAATATATCAAATATAGGGGTTATAACAATTGATAATTACACCATCTAATATTTTTATGGGTGAGGATGTAGGGTAATTACCTATTATAGAATATCCAAAACACTCTCAACCCCATTTGTACATAATAGTCACTTGGGAGCTAATACCAACTTTAGCATCAAGACACCTATTATAGCTGAAGGTCCAAAACTAGGTTATATAGGCTCTCTAAGGGTGTCCCCAATATATTCTAGGTACAGTGGGGCCCATATATGTGTAGGGTGCTCTCTAATGCTTGGGTTAGAGAGTTAAATATTTGCCCTTCATGGAAGATCTATATGGGGTCAACTACTTAGCCTAATGACTAATTTACCTAATTTTTATACTCTACTAGAACATAGAGTGTGGCTAAATGTACAATGTTGAAATACACATCACCAATCACTAAGAGTATGGAATGTTTGTGGAGATCAATTCCATGTCATGTTTCACCCTATAAAATAAAATGGGGAGGGTCTATTAGTGGTTTTTTTTTATTGATGTTCTTGTTGTTCTGATTGAGGAATTAATGTTGTCATTGATGTAAAAGGTTTGTGAGTATCATTTATATCCCAAATATTTTCTTATGATGTTGAAATGTGAGTGTTCATGATGATATTAAGCATGGTTTGGTAGTTTTTGAGTTTTGTCTAAGGTCTTGGCACGTTGTTGTGGGGTAAAAAACTCATGAGCCTATTTATAGAGTGTATAAAGGTGGCTTGGCATGAGAATAAGTCTTAGAGTGCATATAAAATTGTATTAAGGTCTCAAAGTGCTGTGGTGCCTAGTAGGTCTGTGTGAATGGACTTGTTCTTGAGCATGAATATTGATTATAAAGGGATAAAAATGATGATATGGATGTATATGAGTTTGAATTTGTGTAATATAGTGTTATATCATGTGAGAAAGGTTTCAATTTAGTCAAGTAATTCTCAGAGTGAGCCAAAGGGGTATGTTCCTCTTTAGTGGTCCTCTCATAAACCTAGTTTTAAGACCCTATATGGTAAAATGAGGTATCATGATCAGTTTTGGAGGCTTGTGAGATCATGTAAGCATAGTTTTAGGTTTGACATGATGTTTTAAGTATGTTGGTTCAATTTAAGATCTTAAGTTGGAAGAGAAAACATGAAAATGAGTTTAAAGGTCTCTTGTGTGTGCAAAATGAAGAGATGAAGACCCGAGAAGAAACTTTTGATGATTTTTGGAATGTGTGACTATTGAATTGGAAGATGAGCTCATGGGGAGAGATGTAAAAGGGTCATAATTTTTTTTACAAGCATTAGGAGTTGTTTTTAGGGATAGATCTATATGAACAAATGTTAAGAATGATAACCAGTTTAAAACTCTTCTTAAACCCTCATAGTGACCTAATATGGAAGATATTGATGTAAATGGATTATAATGAATTAGTTGACATATTTTTATGATTGGAACATGTAGAAGACTCTCCCAAGTACCTATAAGTGGAATTGGTTTATCATAAGAGTGAGTTTAAGCTACATAAAAACCCTTATTTCTAAAAAAATTGGTATAACTAGTAGATTTGACTTATTCAAAGTTTCACAATGGATGGAGGTTGAATATTGTGAATTTTAATTCATTTTAATAGTGTTTTTTGAGTAGTTTATATAAGTCAAAATTTATAAACTGGTCATATAAGTTTTCCAATTGCTAAAAAGGCTTAATGAGGAAGTCAACAAGAAAACCAGACATAAGCGAGAATGTGTTTAGGGATATGTTTGCATGGATTAAGAATGGATAAAATTTCTTTAATTTTATGTTCAATACATATAAAAAATGGTAGTTTTGGTTATATTTTCTGGATGCCATTGAATATTTAGTTCACAAGATGACCTATCTAGTGAAAATGAGATAGTGAAGGTGTAAGATTTAGAGATTCATCTATATATTTTATATTTACCTATGTATATTTATGTTTCGATATGTTATAAAGATGTATAAGGATCATAATTATTCATGATTACATATTATTTTTACATTGTTGTTGGAATGCATATTCACCATGACTGGTTCTCAAGATAGAATGACAGTTCTAGGTATGTCAGATGAAGTGAAGATTTTGAGACTTTATGATAGGATTCAATGTATATAGTACACATATTTATGTTTTTTGAGATTAATATGAAATATATATGATTTATATAAGGTTTTGAGTCACTTTAATAGGTTTTTATATGGAAACTAAAATGGCCTATGTAATTGTGTAAAGATTGTGAGAGAGAAGTTCAAGAAATTGGTATGGAATACCAATGGTTGACACTATATATATATATATATATATATATATATATATATATATATATATATATATATATAAAATTCTTGTAAGTGTCCTTATAGGAGTTTAAAATAACATTTTTCATGACTCTATTTTTGGAGCTACAGGCAGTTTTCTATATGTGATTGAGAATGATGTTCTTGAGTCTTTATGCATAGTGTTGAAGAATCATATACACATGAAGTTGTTATAAAGGTAGCATAGGTTCATTTTTATTCATGATAATATCCTATTAAAGGGAGAAATCTCAAAGTTTCTTAACTAGGATTTGAAGCCTAAGGTCAGTTCTAAGTAAGCATATGAATATGATTAATTTGAGGTATTTTACCATATATGGTGAAATATAATGGAATTTGGGTTAAACATAAGATCATTGAGGTACTATCCATGTTATTTATTTATATTTTTATATGTAAAAGTTTAGTGTATGCTTTAGTTTTGTTTGACATACTTTCTAGTAGTGAGGAGGCCTAATTGTGAGTAGGCCTAATGGTGTGGTTCAAGGAGTGAATTGGACTAACAAGTGGTATGGAAATAATTGAATTTTATAAATGTTATATTTGAATAATATGTGAAGTTTTTCATCTATTTTTTGAGGCTTAATAATTTTCAATAAGGCTAAGTGTAACATGTTACTTGAGATAGACTTAATGCATTAGGTCTCTAAGTAGGCCTAAAAGAATAAAGAGGTCTAAGTGAGTTTGGCCAACCTAATGGTGATGTTATTTTGATTTATTATTGTGTGTAATGTGTCTTAAGACATTTTTTTAATTTGAACCTAATGTATTAGTAATTTGGTCGACTAAGAGTGTGAATGATCTAGTGATTGGTATAAGGCATAAGAGGCCTATTTGTGTCTGTAAGAGGAATGAGAGTAAAAGTGAATAAAAGAGTTATTTGAGGAAGGAGTTCGTGTAGACCATCAAATAGGAGAATAGGAATAGTGATGAATATACTACATAAGTTTTAATGTGATGAGCAAGGTCATATGACCTAATAAAACCATATGAGGGTTATTTGAGCAAAGTAGAAGGGCATATGTGCTTGTTTGAAGAAGTAGTTTAAGAGTGTTAAAGGAATGATATTGTGTTGATTTAGATACCATCATATTTTAATTAGAGATGTGTTCTTGATGTATGATAGTGGATAAAGTAGATAGAGAGATGAATAAGAGGTCACCATCTGTTGGTTGAGCAATAAGGTGTTGGGAAGGTGATCAAGTTGGTCTTGGTTGAGTTAGTACTTAGTCAAGAGGAAGTGTGAGTTGACTTGAAATTTGGTGATTGAAAAAGTGTCCTTGAAGTACTTGAATTGGTGTTGATTCACTTAAGGCATTGTTTACTCCTTTCAAGTTGGAGCTTGTTAGATGACTAGTTGAGTTGGTGCTTGACTAGTAATGGGTTAGTGCTCCTTGTGGGGTTAGTGCCTCACTAAATCTTGATCCATTGCTTATAGGATATTATTCTAAGATATGTATTAGTGGGTTTTATACCACATGAGGGTTTACCACATATCTATTGTGTTTATGTGTTGATATTTTGCTTCATGTTTATGTGATTACTTCTCTAAGCATTACTTGATCACTATATTGGTTTGAAATATTAATGAATGTTAAGTGGAAAGAAATGATTGTTTTAAGACACTAATTAAACCCCCCTCTTAGTGGTTGTAATTCCAATAATTTGTATTAGATCATGTCCTTTGGAGAAGGATTGATAGTTTGAAGGGGAACCTAGAAGTAAAATATGACTAAGCTTGTGAAAGTGAGTTTCAAGATCGAAGTGTTTATCAGCTTGTGGAAAACGAAAGCTTGGTGGATGCTTGTTGAGTCTTGATAGATGTTACATGATAAGAATGTGTTTGCATTAGTCTTAGTATAGAAAGAGAAAATTTGAAAAAAAAAAGTTTATTTGTTTAGCTCAAGGTTGAGGTTTACATAGAGGATTGCATGATGAGACAATGGGAAGATAGGTTGAAGTAGTTAATATGTTTGAAAGTATTCCTGAGGTCATCAAAGGATTTCCAAGGTGATTTAAAGGTTTATCATAGTATAGATGATGGTTCAAGAGATTGATCATATTTTTCAAATTCAAGTGGACCAAGGTGTGGATGGTGGTAGGTGGAATATGTGTGAGATGTTTCAGAGATTGAAGAAGATTTTTTTTATGTGATTATTTTGAAATAGGGTTTAAAAATCATTGAGGTGATAGAGGATGTTATGAGGGTTCCCTATATGCATTTTTGAGGTTCTAGTGTTTCTCATGATCCTTTGGAGAGAGAAAAAGTGTCATTCTAGATTAAGAGAAACTAGACCATCATTGAACATCTTGTAGGTATGAAGAGACCAATTTTTTGTGAAATTATTACATGTACCTAAAAATTCAAATCTGGTCAAAGTGTTTCATGAAGGTTTTTTCTATAGTTCCAAGATCCTTCCTTATAAGTTTGATATCTTGATGTATTCTCTAACTCAAGTTATGAGCTTATAAAGTTGGTCCTATGTATAATGACGTGTGAGAGGCAGTCAAATTTTAAATTCAAGAAATAATCATTTGGCATTCAAAAATATAATCATTTGGGTTTGGATTCAATTGATTGTGCATGCATTTTTGGGCCCTGAGGGCACTCTTTTGCCTATAGAATCCATGGAAGAGGTCAAAACATGTTGGTGTAAAAATCAAAGATGAAGTAGATTTTTTGTATATTATACTCAAATTGATTTAGAGACTTGGATGTCCATACAATTACATTTATTTTGGGTCAAATTCCAAGTTTGTTAATTGTATTGTTGCTTAGAGAACCTAGGATGACTAAAGTGGATTTAAAACCTCTCTATTGATCTTGAATTTGTGTTTTGAGTGTTGGATGATGTCATTTCCTTTGTGGTCTTATATTTTCACTAAACAAGTTTTAAAAGTGTGCCTTTGTGTAATAAAACCTCAATGAAAGAAGATTGTGATTAAGGTTTATGTTTTTGGTAGACATAAGTGAATTGATGAGTGGTGTGGAGATTTTTAGTCACTTTAGATGTATGATCAAAGTGTTTGGATGTGTTCTTAAGGTCTTAAAGCTCATTTTAGTACTTTTAAATGGTTATATTGATCCTAGTTACAAAGGACTAGATTAAAGACATGTTGAATAAGGTTATGAGGGTTTCAAGGCTTCTTATGTCTATAAACCCTAAATATTACTTTTCATGATGCAAATAGATCTTATTTTGACCTATAGATATTAGTGGAGTGTTATATGGATTTTTTACAATGTTTCCTATGATATTCATCATGATTACAATATTTTTTTGGGTGAAAGGTGATTTCTAAGTAGAAAAGATAGAACTAGTGGTGTGAGAGTTGAAGATTACTCTATAAGACCAATGCCTTTGAAGGTTAAAAGTGTTCATCATGTGATCTATGATATGGATTTGGTTCTAAGAGTGAGATTACAAGTTGATTGTGCCTTGAGGGTGAGTAAAAAAGTTCTAAAAGTGATCATTACTGTAACATGACAAGTTTATAGTAAACTTGAAGAATGTTGAAGTGGTGTTTCTCTAGAGGTTGTGTCATGAGTTGAAATGTTATTTTGATGTCAAGATGACCTCACAAGGTAATAAAGGGATTTGTTGTCATGAAATGAATATTTTTAGAGGCCTAAATATAATAAAATTTCTATGGTTTTCTTAACAAGACCTATTTGACTGTGTGTCTCCATGAAGATGCTATGAAGTGATTAAAGCTATGATAGAGTGAGAAGTTTGAAAGGAAGTATGTATGGACAAAGGGGAAGTTTTCTAGTTGTGTGGTTGATCTAGGTCCAAGGATCAGTAGTATTTTTAGAGATTATTTCTTTTCATTAATGTCAAAGGGGGAGAAAGACTTGGTTGGGAGAAAGACTAGTTTGGGGAGATCCATCTTGGAGAAATGAGAATGATCTACTTTGTTAGAGTGTTTTCCATCAATGACAAAGTGGGAGATTGTTGAGGTGTGTTCCTATTTTTATAATTTAGGAATTAATTTTATCATTGATGTTAAAGTTTTGTGAGTATTATTGATATCCTAGAGATGTTATTATGAAATTTCATTGTGAGTATTCATGCTGACATTAAGCATTGTTTGGTAGTCTTTGAGTTTTACATGAGGTCTTGGCACATTATTGTGGAGTAAAAAACTCATGAGGTTATGGATAGATTGTATAAATGTATTTTGACATGATAATAAGTCTTATATTTCATCTATAGTTCCATGAAGGTCTCAAAGTAGTATGGTACCTAGTAGGTTTGTGTGAATGGACTTGTTCTTTAGCATGAATATGGCTTGTAAAATGATAAATATGATTATATGGATGTATATGATATTTAATTTATGTAATATAGTGTTAAATAATGTGATAAAGGTGTTTAAATAGTCACATGACTCTCAGAGTGAGCCAAAGGGGCATGTTCCTCTTTAGTGGTCCTCTGATGGACCTAGTCTTAAGACCCTAGATGGTAGAAGGAGGTATCATGATCAGTTTTGGAAGCTTTTGAGATCATGTGAGAATATATTGAGGTTTTAAATGATTTTAATTTTTTTTTTTTTTAGATTTTAGATCTTGATTCAGAGGAGAAATCATGAAAATGAGTTTGAAGGTCTCTTATGTGTGTAGAATGTAGAGATGAAGACCCAAAAAGGAATTTTTATGCTTGTTAGCATGTGTGAATTTTTCATGAGAATATGATATCTTGGGAGTATATTTAAAATGGTCCTAAATTTTCTTTACAATCATTATGATTTGATTCTAGGGATAGAGTTGCATGAACAAACATTAAGAATAGAAATCAGTCTCAAACCCTTATAAAACCCTCATAGTGATCTAATATGGAAGATATTAATGGAAATGGATTATAATGGATTTTTTGAAATATTATTATTATTATATCATGTATATGACTCTCCCAAGTACCTACAACTAGAATTATTCTATTAGAAGAGTGGGTGGAAGCTATAGAAAAACCCTTGTTTCTTAGAAATTTGGTATAACTGGCAGAGTTAACTGAGTAAAAGTTGCACAATTGATGTAATTTGAATATTTTTACTTGTAATTAATTTTAATGGTGGTTTATAATCAGGTTAAAAAATTTAAAACTACTAAACTGGTCATAGAAGTTGGCCTATCACTAAAAAGGCCTAGTGAGGAAGCTAATGAGAAAACCATGCAGAAGTGAGAATGTGTTTAATTATATGTTGCCATGAATTAAGAATGGATAAAATTGAATAAATTTTATTATAAATAAATATAAAACATTTTAATTTTGTTTATATGCTTTGGAGGCCATTGAAAATGTTGTTCACAAGATGACCTATCTAGCAAAGATGAGATAGTGAAGGTGTATGATTCAAAGATTGGTCTATATTTTTGATATTTGCAATTATACCTCTGTATATTTGTGTTTTTATATGTTATAAATATGTATAAGGTTGATAATAATGTAAAATAACTTATTTATTATGTTTACATAGGTTTTTGAATGCATATTCACCATGATTGGTTCTCAAGATATAATGACAATTCTAGGTATGTAAGATGAAGTGAAGAGTTTAAGACTCTATGATAGGATTAAATGTATCTAGTGAAAAAAATTTATGTTTTCTGAGATTTATATTAACTATAAATTCTTGATATAATTTTTGGAGTCACTTTAATAGGTTTTTATATGGAATCCAAAATGGCATGTCTAGTTATGTAAGGACTGTGAGAGAGAAGTTCAAGAAGTTTATTTGCAAGATAAATGGTTGACACTAGATATTGAGATATATATATTTTAATATGTTATATAGGTAATATATAAATTATTAATGTGAATAATAATTCTTTGAAGTGTCTTTATAGGAGTTGAAAACAACATTTTTCATGATTTTGTTTTTGAAGCTACATGCAATTTTATGTATGTGAGTGAGAATGATGTTCTTGAGTCTTTATGCATATTGTTGAATAATACTATTCACATGAATTTGTTATATAGGTATCATAGGTTCATTTTAACTCATTTTTATTTATGATAAAATCATATTAAGGGGATAAAGGTAAAAGGTTTTTGAATGGGTTTTAAAGCTTATGTGTAATTATAAGTGAGCATATGTAGATGATCAGTTTGAGGTCTTTTGCCATATATGGTGAAATATAATGGAGTTAGGGTTGAATAAAATGTAATTTAGGTCTTATAAATGTGATTTTTTGATATGGTTATATGGAAAATTTGAGTTTATGCTTCAATTTTGGTTGACAGACTTTATGGTAGTGAGGAGGCCTAATTGTGAGTAGCCTAATGGTGTGGTTCAAGGAGTGAATTGGACTAATATGTGGTACAAAAATAAATTAATGTTATATTTGATCTATTATAGTTATATTTGAGTTTTTTCATCCATTTTTAGAGGCTCAATAAGTTTTAATAAGGCTAAGTGTAACATGTTGCTTGAGATAGACTTAATGCATTAGGTCTCTAAGTAGGGCTAAAAGAAGAAAGAGGTCTAAGTGAGTTTTATCAACCAAGTGGTAATGTTAATTTGTTTTATTATTGTGTGTAACATATCCTGGGACATTTTTTTGGTTTTAACATAATGGATTAGTAATTTGGATGACCAAGAGTGTGAATGATCTAATGATTGGTATAAAGACAAGGCATAAGAGGCTTATTTGTGTATGTAAGAGAAATGAGAGTACAAGAGAATAAAAGAGCTCATTGAGGAGTATAAGGAGGTCATGTAGACAATAAAATTGGAGCATAGGATCAATCATTAATATCCTATATAAGTTTTGAGTGTGATAACAAAGTCATATGACCTAATTAAAACATAAGAGGGTTGTCTTAGCAAAGTAGAAGAAGGGTAGATTTGCTTATTTAAAAAAATTAAGAGTGTTTAAGGAATGATATTGTGTTGATTAAGAGACCATAAGAGTTGCATCAGATATGTGTTCTTGATGTATGACATTGTATAAATCATATAGAGATCTAAAGAAGAGGTCACCATCTATTGGTTGACTAACAAGGTGTTGTGAAGGTGATCAAGTTAGTCTTGATTGAGTTGGTGCTTAGTCAAGAGGGAGTGGGAGCTTCCTTGTAGATTTTTTACTGCATAAGCATCATAAAATTGTTTTATTTTTTGATAAGTCACTTAAGGGGTTGGTTCTTCCTTATAATTTAGAGCTTACTAAAGGATTAGTTGAGTTGTTGGTTGACAAGTAAGGTGTTGGTACTCCTTGTGGGGTTAATGCCTCACTAAATCTTGATCCATTGATTATAGGAAAACTTTAAAAGACATGTTTTCGTGGGTTTTACTCCCCATTAGGGTTTACCACATATATATTGTGTTCATGTGTTGATATCTTGCTTCATGTTTATATGATTACTTCTCTATGCACTGCTTGATCATTATATTGGTTTGAAAGATTAATGAATGTTAAGTGGAAAGAAATGATTGTTTTAAGACATTGAGTCACCCCTAACTCTTAGTGGCTATTATTCCAAAAAATTTATCCTATAGGAATCAATTCAAGGACACAATTAGGAGAACATCCATTTATATAACCCTTAGGTAACACATGGGCACATAAAAAAAGTTTATTAACCGATTAATTTATTATGAGAGGTAAACAAGGAAAAAAAAAGATAAACATTTCAAAATTTAATTTTTAAATCCACATCTTTTGACCAATGTCCTATAAGTAGACAAGGTTATTGGTTTGAATTGTGGTCTTTAGTTATTTATCACACACTAAAAATTGTTAGTATTTTTGATAGACAATTTGCCTTAATTCAAAAATGCCTCTACTTCCTTCAAAATTGCTTATGCATAGTTACTTCACTTAAAACACTAAGTCAATGTTATTTGAAATCATATACAGAGACACAAAATCATAGATAGAAGGTAAAAATAATAGATAGATAATAAGTGATATTAAAAATAATTATTAGAATATTACATTTACTGTGCAGTTAGGCTACTCAAAATCACTAGTAGTCTTTACAAAATCACAACTAATAAGCAAATCCATAGAACTAGATAAGTGATATTACAAGACCTCAAATAGTAGAATATTCCAAACTATAATAGTACTACCAAGTTTAGAATGAGTAATATAGATAGACTAATGTGATTATAAATAGATTATAACAAATGTTATAAATTATGGTTATTTTCAAAATGCTAGCTATTTATGAATCAAAATCATAACTTCCACCTCAAAATTCCTACAAGAATTCAAGATCACAATTATCTATAAGCTATTATGTGTATTATATAAAAAATAAAATATGTATAGATTTAAAAGGACTAAAATTCACTTATAAGAACCACAAAATTATACTTCTATTGGATTATATTATTTACAAATGTTTTGAGAATCAAGATAGGATTAGATTAAGTTATTTTAAAATCGCTACCATAATTTCAAAATTGTAGCTTAATGGAAAGATCACTACTACCTATAAATTATATTGAATGGGATGTTAAATACTAATGATTTTATTTTCATATAGTCCTCTTCTTATTTCCTACCATTAAAAAGATTAATCAAAGAGCATAAATTGTATAAAAATTATATTATATCCCTGATAATAATATTAATGTCAGTTTATGAACTTTAATCAAAATTGCAAGTTACAATATCAAAATTGTAGATCAAAATCAAGATCATAAGAGGATAAAATAAAAACTGTAATTATACAAAATACTTTATCAATTTTGAACCAATGGAGTTTCCCCTTACTCTTTCAAACATACAAGGTTAATCAAAAAGCAAAAAAACTAGATTTAGTTAGATTGGGATTAATTTATAACTTAGATAAAAATTGTAATTATCAGGCACAAACTATATATATAAATCACAATTGCATATGTCTATATGTTATTTTAGATATAGTAAACAAAATAATCGAATGAACTAACTACTAATGGATAATTATCAAGGTTAAGTCAAAATCATGACTATTGAGTGCATAATCATAACTATAAGATCGTTAGTTGTAAATTAAAATTGCCTTTTGCTTGGAATGTGTAAATTTTTAAAATTTTGATCTCAATTTCTTCCTAAACAATTTTACAAGTTGAGATTATTCACACTTCACACATAATGGTTATTTCAAAGGAGGGATCCTAATATGGCCACCAATGTTTAATTTAAAATTTGAGCAATTGAAATAAAACAAACACAAATTGTATGAATTTACCAAAATCTCACAAAATCATCAAAAAAGAGAGAATAAAAGGAATCAATCAACATATAGTTAGAACATTCTTACCATCATTTTTATCCCATAAGGTTTTCTCCAAGATTGTATATGTTAAATAAAATTTGATCAATGGATGTTGGATTGATAGATGATGTGGCTTCAAGATTTGGATGTAAAATGGACTCAATGGATGCACAATATCAATGCCTATGGATGCAATGTGGAAAGAAAAGGATTATGAGTGCAATAATAATGGATAAGAGAGATTGAAATCTTCAAAATATTTATAATTTTTTTGATTACAATGGACAAGGACATTGCATGGTTTACATAGAGGAGAGATAGGGTGAATGGATGGTCTACTTTCAAAGTTGGTCCTTGGGAGATCAAGGGCTCTCTATATTCCAAGGAATTAAAAATTCCTTGAAGGACATGTTATTAAATGAGATCTTAAATTAAAAATTTATTGTAATTCCCTAGAAAGGGAAGTAAGAGGCTATAGAAGATTAAGGAGACTTATATAGGGTATTATAGGATCTAATGGGGTTTAGTGTAGGATTAAGGACTATATTTATAGGAATGCCTATGGATAGGTGCAATTTTGTGAGATTAAAATTCACCAATGGGCATAAGAGATATTTAGCTAATAAATGGGATTTTAATAAGAAGTAACAAGGGAATTAATTTATCATGAAAAATATGAAGATTAGTATAGGATATGAATTATATAAATGGGACTAGATTATTATGTGGGAAAAGGCTAGTTAGTGGATTGTTACATGAAATTATATGAGATAAAAGATGAGGTTAGAAAAATGACTAGGGTGAGTAAATTAACATGCATAAAGTCAAGTTTTGGATATTTCCTTATCAATTTTATAGATTGATTTCAATTTATATTATCACAATTATTGTTTTTCTAGTTATGTTTCTTGTTGCCTTTGAGTGATTTAAGTTGGCATGATTACTTGGACTCTATACAGTGAAGCTTTGCTTGTATTATGTTATGAATTATTTTTTCTTAGATTGGTTAAGTTGTTATATATATTTTTAATTCCCCAATTAGATATGAATCCATGGGTCCATTTGTGACCTAGGTAAGTGACTTGTGTTAGAGATTATTTGGCTTGGTCATTTATTGAATTAATCATGATGTTCGATAACTTTAGATTTGGGAAGATTAACATTATGGAAAAAGTTGACTTAGGGTTTTTTTTTAATTATGTTGAGGATGTATTTTGATATTTTTGAACATTCTAGTATCATATTGCTTGATAGAACTATGGGCTCAGTAAACACTATTCATCACCAAGTAGAGAGGGATATTGTCTGCCTTGTCTTAGCATGTTTGGAGGATTTTTATCTTTTAAAGTGTTTTTAATCATTAATGGAAGCCATTATATTCACCATATGAAAACTAGAGAACCTAGTAAATATGGATTTATTTTTCCATTCCACCACTATAAATTTTTTGGGGTGGGCATTATTGTCAACTTGCATCGGAAGGAGGAAGAAAACTAGGCGTTGTGTTAGAAAAGGAGAAATAGAAGAGTTTCAGTTGTTAATTTTTTTATATTTATTTTTGAAGGTAGAAGGGTATACATAAATTAAGACAAGTAATTAAGGCCTTTGGTTTGTTTAATGTCTCAATTTCAATGACATTGGAAATAATATGGAGGTATTTGAGTATTTTGTTGATGCTTCTATATTTTTACTATGCATAAATAGGTCAATGTCATTGTCTAGTTTATAATGTGACACTATGAATTATTTTTATGGTTTTGTGAAGTTTTAAACTAGATTTTTGTTTTTTAATTCTAAAACCCTATAATAGGGTTTCACCCATATGGTTTCCACTCAAAATACTTCTATATTGTGGTATTATTTTGATGGGAAATGTCAAGCTATGAGTAATACTATTACTATGTTTTGATTTCTTGTTGGATGTATTATTTTGTATGGGTCTGGTATTCTTTAGAAACTTGTCATTTATTTTACCTAGACATGATCTTTTGAGTTGGTTCCACATATTTTTGATGGTTGGGGTGGTCTAAAGCCACTAATAGGGGAATCATAGAACTGGTCAAGTAGGTTTTGATTTCCTCCTCATGGATAGATTCAAACCTTAGACATATTGAATAACATGGATATGAGCTTAAATTTATATTTATGTCAATTTTGAAAACTATGTTGTACACCTATATTTTTATACTTGAATCTTACATTTGATTATTTTTAATGGAATGTTCATAATTATTAGTGTGTGGTTTCTTTATTGAAATATCTTATAACTTTAGCATTTCCATGAATTATTAATGCTACCAATCATAACAAAGTAGATATTCCCTACTTATGTTTTTGTATATATATGTTGTTGAATGATATAATCATTGCATAATTATTAGTAGGTTTTGAATGTGACATCAAATATTTTAGTTGACTACGTACTTATGATACCTATATACACATAATAGTTTCAAGCTTTTATCACTTACTAATGCTCTTTATCTTGAAATAAATCATCGAGTCTCAATCTATCTGAGTGAACACCTTAAGGGATGTACTGAGAAAGGGGTGGGTAGACCATTGGTGCTTTGTAGGATTGTTATCCCTTTTACCACTTGTTATCTACATAATTATCTCTTTAAAACCATTTCCCTAATCTTTTTATTCTCTTTTGAACACTCCTACAATAATTTCCTACCTTTTGTTCCCATTTTCCTAACCTTAACCTCATTTAACTATTCACAGTACTAGGTTGACTGGGTTGATCCTATATAGTTTTGAGTGAAATTAATTTAGGGTTTAGGTCGGCTCTTAGTTGAGCTAGCCTATGACCTAGTGAATTCTTATTCATAACTATGCTAGGTCAACTGGGTCAACCCTATCAGCTTAAAATTTCAAACGGGCTTAGGGTTAAATCTGCCTATATATTCAAATTCATTTTATCATTATTTAGAGAAGAGAATAATAAGTAAGATCTATTGTGCATCTATTTATTCTCCATTCTACTTGAGGATCAAGCTTAGGGTTTCATACTTTATTTAGAGATATGGATCTTGTCTTGTGGATAAGTCTTATGGATGCATAGATAGGTTGTGTATCTTAGAGATAATTCATCCTTATCATCCTTATATACCACAAAAAATTATTGAGAAGAACCTTGGCCAAGGGAGAGATTGAGGCTCGGTGGGTTCATCTTCAAAGGTAAGTATTCCTAAATTTATTCATCATTTATAAGAGTAGATAGATATGCATTTGTACTTATCTTCAATGTATTAAGATTTCATATACATTGATTTGAGTATATGTCTCTTATGCATGTTCAGTTATGTTGTTGATAACCCCCAATTTGTGTCATAATATTTAGTGAGCACTAGATTAAACTTTTCTTTAATTGTTATTATTTTAGTGAGATATGAAAACATAAGACCTAACTAGGGTTATTACATGATTATGCTTGAATGAGGGTTTGGAACCCTCCCTAACATTATTTATTATGGTAAGAGATCCCTAAATTGGGTCTAGGAAATCCCCATATAAGTTATGTTCTTGATTATCTAATGTATCCCCAATTGGAAGTGTATGGTATGATTTATCTTCTCTGAGGTAGGATTGATTTATAGACATGATGCATTTCTAATTACTTACATTCTAGTAAACTCGATGTGAATCTAGCCCTTGAAAGTTTTATCTCATATTTTTTCATTACTTTATCATTTTAATTCTCTATTTTTGTGATACTAGGTCGATAGTGTCAGTATAGTTCTAATTTATGTGCATAGGTTTAACACATAATCAGATCAATATGACTTTGTTGTATTTATGAAGGTTTTTCATTAGGTACATACTATTAGGTTGACTTAGTCACAATAGTACATTTTCCATACTTATAGATAGACTACTAGGTTGACCCTATTGACACAGTACACTTCCAAACTTTTAGATCGACTATGAGGTTGACCTATTGACATAGTATACTTTATAGATTTTAACAAGCATGATTTTATAAAACTAGGTTGATGCAGTCAACATAGTTGCTAGAATTTACAAGTATAAATCAAGACACTTCAATATAAAAATCATTTTCATTTGCATCCTCTAACCCACCAAGGTTACCTTCTCTCCTTATTTGTCATTTATGTTATTTATTGTAGTTCTATTTTTCATAGTTTGCAGTCTTTAAAACTACCCCTATTTAGTAAATTAGGTTGACACTAGTGGCATAGTTCTTTATTTTGTCTTCTATCTAGAAAATTAAATCAACATTATTGATTTAGTTCTTTTTTAGACCCTTACTTAAGTAGTATAATAGTGACACTATCCACTTTATTCTATGATATCTGCATACATTATCATCTGAACTAATAATGTAATATGTTTTAAAGTTGAAATTAACACTTATATGCTAGTAATTATCTCATTTTCACTTTTTGTTGCTTGCATTCTTATAATTGATCATATAATTTAATTAGATGATTTTTCAATATACCATTGAGTTGCACTATTTTTTATTTTATGCACACACTAAAAAATCACATAATTGTAAAATGCATTTTAACAATTATCTACTTAAGGCATGCCTACTTGGATTTCATCACCAAGGGGGAAGACAACTTGATTTTATAGCCAAGTATAAACACATGGTTAATGGTATTTTATGGCTAAGGACCCAATGCCCTTATCTCTATGGTGTGAAAAGTGAGGGGGTAGGCTCCAATACCAAGTATGTACCATTGAGAATACAAATCCCTTTCAACCTAAAATTTCCATGAGGCATGCATAATCAAAATGTTCCCCCACCTCCTCTATAAGATGCACATGGTAATCTTATCCTTCAACCTCCTCTAGTCAACAAGGCCATTAACCATATTATAAATGAGCCTCTTACATCTAGAATTTGTAATATTGATATAGGAGGTATCACCCATACCATTTATTACAATGGGTCAACTGATCTTACTCTTCATCTAAAAACATTTAGAAATCTATATCAAGACTGGGTCAAATTAAACACCTTCATCGCTACCAAGATATTATCCAAAACCCTCATGGGTGATGATTTAGATTTGTACAACCAACTTAAAACCCATTCTATTACTAGTTTGGAATATTTAGTAAATTCTCTAGTCCAAGAGTTTTAAACTAGTGATCTTCTTGAAAATACCTTGGCCCATTTTATCAATTATAAGCAACTTGAAAATGAAAATACCAAAGATTTCATTAAAAGGTAGAAAACATTGTTCAAAAAATGTGAAAATAACAAGGCCAATGATAAAATTTTCCATCTCTTTACCAATGATATTTTTCCCTAGTTAAAATATCGGGTCGACACTCTCTCTTCACATACTTTAGAGGTGGTTGTTGGCCAAGCCAAACATCAAGATTTCCTTATACATCAATTTGATCCACCCCAAACTTCTGTGGGTATGTGTATCATACTTAAGAATAAGAATCATCTTGCTAATAATGATGGTGTCATAGACTCTTATGATACCATTCACACTATTCAAGCTGTTGTTCCCAACCAATCTTAAGAACCAACTCCTCCTTCTCAACAATTCACCAATCCTCATTTATCTTCACCAAATAATATCAATGTCCACAAACCTTTATCCTCAGCCAAATTACTCAAATGTCTACCTAGGCCTCTACCATGATAACTTAATCCCACTCATCCTATGAATTCTTGGTATGATCCCAATAAATTTTGTTGGTTTCATACTAGTTGGGGTCATTCTCATGAGACATATAAGAAAATTCATAATTTGGATATGGATTTTCTCCTTGGTCCCAATTTTGACCATGATTCTATCATTCAGAAATGTCAACAAGCTCATGACATTGCTTTCAAAGCCCATGAAACTAATGTTAAATCTCAAGCTTTGAGTTAAGCTAATGCTCATTTAGCTATGTATAAAGACCCTCTTCCAAATCACCAAGATAACCAAGATAAGCCCACCCCTTACAATAATAGTGTATAAAGTATTATTGACCCAACTCATGAATAAAATGTGGTTAATATTACTAATTTATGAAGAGTGGTTGCTTTCATTGATCCTTAACCTATCTACACCCCTTCATTATCTTGCATATTTTGTGTTATCTAAGATTGTTCTCCAACTTACTTACATGAGTTGGGGTAAGATTAACTTATAGATTTTGATGAACCAATTCCAAATCCTCCCTTGGATAACACTTCCCATTCTATTTCTACCATCCCTCCATCTTTTTTACCCAACACGAATGATACTCAAGCTTCTATCAACACTTTTTTAATGATTATCCAAACTAACCTTCACCAATTACTTGACATATGCAACATAATTACAACATTTTTCTAAACCTTATCCCTTTTATCAACATAAACTCCAATTTACTTCAGCTCCTCCTTCTGAGGACCTCCTTCAACACTATGCACCTATTTCTAACAATCTTCTTATGGGTTATGATGAGTGGGATCCCATCATGGAACTCACTAATCTCCCATCCTAAATTTGATTTATTAAACTTATGTACGCCTCTCCACATCATAAAAACCATCTCATGTAACTTTTATTCTAAATGAACATTCCTCATCCTCCCCTAGAAAGAAACAAATCACCCTTATCTAGATCTGAAGATAGCATATTGCAATAATGCAAATATATGTCCATACATGTTGATAAAATAATGGACATTTATTTTTACCTCAAAATTTCCCATAATTTACATGATTCTTGATGAGATTCTACTTCATACCTATGATTATCCTCTATTCATTAGTGTCCAAATTGGCAAGATCCAAATCAAGTGTGCCTTGATTGATGAGGGTTCTAACACTTGTGTTTCCTCTCTCAATTTCATCAAAACCATTGGATATTTTGAATGCAATCTAAAATATACATGTATCACATGTTAAGGATATTATTGAAGGCAAATACCTCCTTTAGTTTATGTTTGGCCTCCCATTACCATCCCAATTATCACCATTCATGTGAAGGTGATGACATTTAACCTTCCTTTATCTTACAACATTCTACTTGGTAGGCCATGGACTCATCATATGTGATCGGTTTGTTATTTTTCTTGCTAATGCATTAAATTACATTAGAATGGAGATATCTATAGGATTCAAGGTGACACTAACCCTTGTAATTTTGAATAATTTTAAGAACGTGGTGCTTTCAAGATTCTTACTCTTGATCTTTTGCCTAGAGTTCTATTTTGTGAGTCTTAATGATTCAAATTTCCCATCAATTCCACTTGAGGTTACAATGGTCATCCATAAATCATTATAATATCCCCACTATACTCATAGATTCTAATGATGATGAGCTTAATGAGATCAATCTCAATATTAAACCTTTTGATCTCTCACCTCATATCATCTCTCAACTTCTCACTTCTTTGCAACCTTATTCTAACAAACCACCTTGTGATGACATCCCTATTGTCTTAACTAATAATCACAATTCCATTTATCACACTTCATTATATGACAATGTCATCCCTACCTATGTCATTTATATTTATACACTTGATTATGATGATGGCTATACCTTAGATGATACATTTTTAGGTAGTCCTATTTAGGTCTATGATGCTGAGATTATCTATTATCATTCCTATTTGCTTAAATTTTTTAATATATATTATCTTATTCCATCATATATAGTTCCTAATTTTATCATTTTTCCTCTTTATCATAGGGTAGGGATGGTACAAACACCTCCATTTTCTAAGGAACCTTGTAAGAGTATGCTTATGGATTGTTCTATGACTAGGCACTATTGCTTTACTAGGAACCATGACCTCTATAGCCTAATTATCTCTTAGATGCATGTAATTCTCCTTTGACCTTCTGTGGACACTGCCCCTCCCTTAATATAACCCACTTTAGAGCCTATTATTACTCCCACTTTATTTGAGTCTATTCCTATTTCTAATTCCATCACTCCTACTATTGAGCCTAATCTAGTCCCTTTACCAACACCACCTTCTCTCAGTGATGGTTTGATTCTTTTACCATAGATGGATCTATTACCCACCAAATGGGATGACAAGACTTCCCAAAGTCCTTCCAATTTTGTTACACCTCCTCCTATGAGCACTTCTACTAAGCTTTCTCATAGGTGTATCTATTACTTCCATAACACATAGAATCATTCATATATGCATTATCACAAGCTATAGCAATATATTAACACTTTACATCCTTTTACCCCTCAATCATTAGGTATGGCCATACCTCCCCTAAAGGTACTACCTAATTATATTACTTACTATGGAGAGGTGTATTTTCTTTGGCACTAATGTGGTACTCATCACATCCATCATTATCGCATCCTTTAGTAGTACCTTAAACATCATATCTTAACTACTCCCACACATTCTACCATTCCTTCTATAGGTCATTATTATAAGAAGGCTCCCCCTTCTTCACTCATATTTCCACTTCTTATGGTTCCATGCCCTCTTGTGGTCCCTTCTTCACCTCCTATTCTTCTATCCATGAATACTTCACCTATGGAGTTCCCTCATTTGTGGATCCTTTTCCACCTATGAGTCTCTCACCTATGGATCCTTCCCCACTAGTGATACCTTCCTCTCCTATATAATCCATTCCTATGCATTATTTTAATCATCCCTTTCTTGATAGCTTAACTCAATATGATCCATCAAGCATTCTTACCTTTTATATTGAGGAGATTAGATGTGAAGTATTTTCCCAATTTTTGTTGAAGATAGATGAGACATTAGCTACAATTTACATCCAACTTCAAAGAGACTTATAAGATATTTTGGATAATGTGTGTAGGAAAATTTACCAGTACTTATAAACACATGTATGGTGTTATTACATTTTAATTTTATATTGGACATGTGCTCCAATCTTATCTGTCCTTTTTTTTATATCATTTGACATTGTGTAAAAATTTTATTTATATTACATGGTGACTTTGATTTAGCATTTTATATTTCTTATGATGTCATTTATTTTTTCTTCTTGATTTTATTTATTAAAACCCCACTTGTTCTCTTTTCATGATTATTTTATTTCTTATCTCTATATACACAAATAATTGCCATTGTGACTTGGTTATACAAACCTTGCTCCCTTTAGACATTCCTTCTTTACCATGTGATCAGTTATCAAATAAAGAATCTCATTATAATCTCATCTTATTGGTCCACTTTAGATATCCTCTATTCCCTTTATTCCCTTTTTTAAAAATAAGCACATGCATGGTTGAGACTTGTGATAACATGTTGGTTCATTGATCAGCCTAAGTGTTCTAGTTAGTCTTGTCTCTAGTTACTTAGCTTCCTTTAGCCTAAGCCTATAGCTCATTTGTGTGTATCACTCTATCTCTCATGATTGGTCCTTCTAAGTTTGTATGGAGGAGGAATCTAAAAAGATTCCTTAAAATCATTCAAAATATAAATCATTTAACAAAAGGTAATGATACAAAAGGCACAAACATTTTAAAATTCTTAAAAGTCAAATCACACTAAAAGATGAGATTTAAAGCACATCTCCTTCTTCTAGTCGAAGCTCAAAATCCATATTTTTCCTCATGATAGAGCCAAGGTCCATTGGGGTATGGTAGGATAGTATATTAAATAAGGAGAATAAAAACTCTTTGAGTGTTACCTTCTTTCTCATGAAAGTAACCAATCCTTATAGTAGACCGATTGCTTTGTAAGGGGTCTTGAGAAATGGGGAACATGTTATGGGAAGACAAGTCCATTTTATTTTTGTTGTAAAAATATACCTTCACAATTTTATCTTATTAGCATGCTTATATATCTACATATCTTAGTATTTATAGTGGACAGGTTTCCCTTTTACATTGATGGTCACTAGTCACTTAGTGTCTTCTCATGTCCTTAATATGCCTCTTGTCTCTTAAGGTCTTCTCATAATATGCCTAAGTTATGATTTTTACATTCCTTATTTCACTCCCTACATTCCTAATATTTCCCCTTGATAAATATTGCTTTTTTAACTAATCACTCCCCTAGGGATTCCATTTGTGAGTTGCATTATAATAACATGGATAGGACCCAGCCTTCCTCATAAATTACCATAATTTCACATTCCTATTGGCAACATCATTTTTTACCAAATTTTCCTAGTATTCCACCTCATTGATGTTTCCTTTATGATTTACAATGTAATACCATGGGTAGGACCTGGCGTTCTTCAAAAATTTCTTGTAATTCAAGCCACAAAAAAAATTGTGTCAAATATGAGATATGATTTGATTGATTATGAATTTACACATCATTGACATTATTCCCAAATTGATTTAGTATGTTTTATGCTTACTTCATTACTATATCACTTTTATCTTCTTATTTTATAATTGAATGTAAGAATCCAACCAATTATTGAGTTTTTCATACTTCCTAGCTTGAATTAGTGTGATAAATTTATGACCAATTTTACCAATTTTGTTTTTATTTTATACTTCCCAACATGATTTAGTATGATTGATTGAATTAATAGATTTGATTTTATACCATTTTTTCTTTCACATGCTTTTCCACTTTATTACATTATTTTCATACTTCCCAACTTGACTTAGTGTGTTTCTACTAGTTTTAATTTGGTGCCAATTTTTCTCTTGGTTTATAAATAATTTTTTTACCATCTTGTTTACCACCATTTCATTCTTTATACTTAGTAATTTTATTGTTACTACACATTTCCCAATGTGAAATAGTGTGTGGTACATTTGTTTTTTATTAATTATATTTACCATGTCCTTTTTTCCTGTTTCTTTTTAACTATGCATGTGTCTTACATAATGCTATAAAAGAAACCACACCTCATGTATTTCCTATAGCATATACAACAAAAGTTAAACAAATGTGATAGCAAGAAATATATGCAAGCATCCATAACCACAACCATAATACAAACACATCAACATCCAACTATTAAAATGAGACATATATATATATATATATATATATATATATCATGTATTTTTATTCAAAGTAAAATAATCTACATCATCCCAACACTATCTCTAGGCTCTATCATATCTATCTAATGTGCTATACACACTACCCATAGATGCCTCAGACTATCCCATATGAATAGTATGTTGTAAATAGGTTGTCCAAGATCTAAGACCTATCACTTGTCCTTATAGGTTAGCCACTTGGGCCTGTACCTATGCTAGCTCAACATGGACCTATACTAGTTGGGTCATGGTAGCCATATGAAAAACTCTCTCTTAAGACAAAGCTTACCATGACTATGCCTCTCCTAATCCCACCCCTAATTGTGGTTGTATCTTTTCCCTATACACTTGTACTCACCTTACAATCTCATTTGCTAGTCTGAGCTAGCTCCTTAGGGTAGACACTATCTTAGGATCCTCCAATATCACTAAGTTGTATGGAGTCCATGACTCATCAAAGATCTCATAGAGTGCTCCCATTACCTAGGATACCCATATAGTCTTATCCTCCATAGGATTTGAAAAATTCAAACTAGATAGATATTAGTTCATAGATATATCTGAAAAAAATTATCTATCTATCACAAATAAATTTTAACAATCTATTCTTACTTATTTATGTGTCACCTACTACCATCTCACCATCTACATGATCATTGAGCACAATCTCTCCATTAGTGCATCCTCTGAGTACCTCATCTATAGGTCATCACCTCAATACAAATACTTGGGTCACTACTCATTCCCATCTCAAGTTATGCCTAAGTGGTACATCTATCACCCAAATCTATCTTAGCCATCCTGATGGGTCATCTAGGATGATCACCATCTCTACTTATTCCCACTACTGATGCCTCCATCAATGGTGAAAATAAGGTGGTCACCATTCTTCCTGCTATGGTACTAGTTATGGTACCTATGGCACTCATACATATGTATCCATATCTTCTCTATCTACTACATATCATGTTTAATTAGTCTAAGGTTTCTCCTTGTAGTCTAATCACTAGCCTAACCACTAGTGATATTAATCCTCCTATCCCCCTTAGCTATCTCACATGCCTGGCCTAAAATGTGGGCACTAAAATCAAAACTTCTAGGTGAGGGAGTCAATTAAATAGTAAAAAATAAGTTTAAAATTCTCAATTGCCTAGTTGTGTTACACCTTTTATGGCTGCTGGGAGTCCCTCTTGTCTCGATTGTCATCTCCTCACCATCCTATCTCTCTAGCCTCTCATTTGGTTTTTAAAATCTCTTTTTCTCTTAAAATAAGTCAAAAATAACAAATGACTTCTCTTTCACCCTATTTAAACTTACTTTTCACAATTCTTTACCTCCAAAATATTTTCCATCAGATTCCTTATTTTGCTTATATCTTTGATTTTACTGACCAATCTTTCAAACTATAAAATGTTATGGAATCATGACATCATAGATAATATTTTCCACTAATATACACTTATATTCCAAAAAAAATTATTTTTGTCTATTTTTTACACTAATCTCTATAGGTTTGGCTAATATTCTTCACATTAGATGCCTTCACTTCTCTTGTAGTCTTCTTATTTATCTACAACACTAAGGTAAGTAAAGGTATTTTTTTTTCAATTCTATTTCATTTATCTTATTTTATCCTTTCTAAATTTTACTTATCATCAGTGTTATGTGTTATGTGTTATGTGTTATCATGTTTTATTATTGAAGGACCATCTTGTGTTACACTCACATGACACATGGTGAGCTTTGCGTGGGGCCATATGTATACACATAATATTTTCAAACTTTAATTGCTTATTAACACTCTCTATCTTACAAGAAATGATGAAATTTCAATATCTATGAGTTCGTGCCTAAGAGGTGTACTAGGAAAGGGGTGGGCAAACCATTATTGCTTTATAGGATTGTTGTCCCTTTTGCCACTTATTTTCTACACACTTGTCTCCTAAAAACCATTTACCTAATCTTGTTCTTCTCTTTTTCACATTCCTCCAATCATTTCCTAAAATTTACCCCCTTTTCTTAACCTTAACCCCTTTCAAATTTTCACTATACTAGGTCAACTAGGCTGACCCTATACAATTTTAGGTGAAATTCATTTAGGGTCTAGGTCAGCTCCTAACCAACCTAGCCCATAACCTAGTGAAGTCTTATTCATAATTATGCTAGGTTGACTAGGTCAACCCTATCATCCAAAATTTTTAGAAGGGTTTAGGGTTAGATTTGCATATATATACAATTTCATTTCATCATTATTTATAGAAGAGAAGAAGTAAGAGCTATACAGATCTTATCTTGTGGAGTAGCCTTTTAGATTTATTGATAGGTTATGTAGCCTAGAGCTAATTTATCCTTGTCATCTTTACATACCACAACAACCTTTTACAAATCACCTTGGCTAAGGGAGATATTGAGGCTTGGTGGGTTTATCTTCAAAGGTAAATATTCCTAACTTTGTTTTTCCTTTGTAAGAGTAAATAGAAATGTATTTGTACTTCTATTCTATGAATTAAGATTTTTTATACATTGATGTGAGAATATGTATCTTATGCATTTTCAGTTTTGTTGTTTCTAACCCCCTTTATGCTAGAAGATTTGGTGAGCACTATATTAGACTTGACATTACTTGTTATTAGTTTAGTGAGATATGAAAACCTATGACCTATCTAGGGTTATTATGTGATTATGCTTGAATGGAGGATTTGGAACCCTTTATAGAAATGTTTATTTTTTAAGAGATCCCCTAATTGGGTCCAAAAAATCCCCATATTGGTCATGTTCCTAATTATCTAATGCATCCCCAATCAAAAGTGTATGGTATGATCTATCTTCTCCAAGTTAGGATTGATTTATAGACATGATGGATTTTTGATTGTGTACAATAATTATGTTTTTAATGTTCATAGAAGCATGCCAGACTATCCTTATTTGATTTTTTTAATAATGATTTAGAATTTAAAATTTATTTTTGATGGGTAAGTTTGTAATATATTGAATGACATTATTATTTACAATTGATTCAATAAGAGTTTGAGTGCATTCTATGATAAATTATTTTATTATTTATGTGACTTATCATTTATCACTTCTATTTTAAAATTAGGGATTAGGGAATGATTTGGATTTAGAGGCTTATTTTTTTAACTTTACTATGTTATGGCTTACTGACTATAGCTTAATATTATGCTTTGTATAGTCAATATTGGTGACTGGGTTGTGTTGTATTTCCAAATTAATAGGATCTAAGATGATATTAAATATGAAGTCAAGTCTTGTTAATGATTTATATTTACTAAAGACAAACTTTAAATTGAATTGACTATACTTTAGAAATTCATATTTAATAATTTGTGTGTAGTCTTTGAATGGTTATGAACATTGGTAATAGTTTCGATGGATATTTTGAGTTTTTTAAAACACTTTGGTAAATATAGATGTAATAGTTCCTAGAATCTTGTAATCAATGTGAGCTATTTTACTTATCAATAATTTATAAACAATCATAGACATTATTTCTTAAATGTATAACTGATTTATGAAGTAAACTATTAAATTTAGTGATTTAGTATGCAATCTATTAGTGTCATGATTTGTTGATAAAGTTGCGAACAATATTTAATTATGTATTAAATATTATTATTATATTTTAGTTATTTTTGGATGAGCATAAGATATTAATTTGAATGCTTATATTCTATTTTTTGAAATATTGTGATTCTCAAAAGAAAGGAAAATATCAGTCTTAATTATAAATCGATCTTAGTTGTGTGTTTTGAGCTTTTTAGATTACTTATTTAAATATTTTAGTAAAGGTGACTCAAATGGATGATTGGATTATTACCTTTACATCCTTGTACATTAGTAATTTACTTTTGAGGTATGTTTGGAACTCTAACATAAATAATTTTATAATAAGGAATTATCTTGATTTAATAACTATTGGGTTCAAATCATATTTCTTTGGTAATTAACTAGTTCCACTTCATTTTTACAAAAGCTTTGCCTTGATGACCATTAAGTTGTATTGAAATAATTGCTAATATTTTTTTAACGTAAAAATTTTAAACATAGTTAATTATGATATATTTATCTTTTTTTGGAATCATGTTGTTTCAATGATTTAGGAACAATATGACTTTGAGGACTCTATTTAATGCAGTTATTAAGTTATGAATATTATGTTAGTAGATGTATAATGTTATACACATGTTTAAATATAAAGTTGGAAGTTTATAGGGTAATGGCATCAATTATCATTGAACTAAAATATATTTAATAAGACATATTGTGTTTGAGGAGAGAGTCTTTACTATGTTTTTTAATCTCATGCGTCATTTTATTTTAAATCATCAAATGTGAACCTAAATGCTTAGAACTCAATAGTTAGATAGATCATAGAGATAAAATTTTGGTGGTGACCTAATGGTATTTATCTTAATGAGTTTCAGTAAATGGCATAAAAGTAAAATAATTATTTTTAAGATGTTTCCATGAGAAAAAACTCAAAAATGGATATCATTCAAAAGATGTGGTGACCCTACTATCGATTTTAATCAATTCAATTGGGTAGTGTTATGTGGATGTTATTTTTAAATATGAAATACATATGTAATAAAATGATAATATTAATTATTAGACCACACTTTCTAGGAAATGTGGATTTTATGCATTTCATTAATGAGGAATAATATCATTTTGAAGTTAAAGTTTACTATGAAATGAATACCTGTTGAACTATCTTTTATTTTTAGATTTAATATACTTAAATATATTATAATTATTTATTTTTTGGGTCTAATTTAATCGCATTATTATTAATTTGGAATATGAATATTATTTTAAGTTATAATTGGTTGTGCACTACACATCTATGAAAAAGGAACTTTTATGAACGAGTCTTGTTTAGTCAATCTTATGAGAAAAGGGACTTGAATATGCATATATATTCAAGTCAAAAATTATAATTGTATGTCAGTACCCTTATACATAATTAGCTTGATATATAGTGAGGTATTAAATCTTTTCTTATAAAGTCTAATCAAGAATACCTATTCTTGAATGATTTATATTTTGTGAACACTTTTTGGTTCTTATTTGAGGTTAATCCCTCAAGTTTCTAAAATTGTTCTAAATAATCTATTATTGTTTGAAAAATTTGGTTTTGTTACATTGGTATTATATCCTAGGGTTAAAAACACAATGGAAGTTAGGGATAAGTTATGAAATATACCATACATAAAATTGAACTTGTGAGCTATTTAGGATTTTTAAGACAAATCAAGGGGATGATTCATTCCCAATGTTAACTAGGGTGACCCTAATTATGCTAGGGGTAGAGGTAGGAATTAGGGTAGAGTTTAGGTGCTCATAACATGGATAATATGGTTAATCCTACTCCTAATAATAATATAGTTAGAAAATATGAAGCTCCTAATTATATCCCAATTAGTGGTAACATTACTGATGAAGCATTGAGTGGAATCCTAACAGCCTTAAATGCCATTGAAGGGAAAATTAATACACAACAACGTTGGATAAAAAATATTGAAGGTGTTCCTAAAGAAAATATGCTTGGGAAAGATAGTGATAAAGTGTAATAACATGTAATTCAAGAATTGTATTTGGTAATAGTTGATCTAATTATTAAATAAATTGATAAACTCCTTCCACCGACCTTTATAGGAGAATAAATTGGTGATGCAGTTGATTCATGGTTAATGAACATGTAAAAATATTTTTATCTACACAACATAGCTTATAATGTGAAATAAAGGATGAAATATTATAAAATGGTGGGTGATACAACCCTATGATGAAATCATATTTATGCATTGGAATATTATCAACCCATGATACTCTCTTGGGAGATATTTGAAAGGTAGTTTTTTAAGAGGTACTTGAGTGCCAATTTCAAGGAATAGAAAATTACCAATTTTGAATTATTAAAACAAGAGGACATGATAGTAATTAAATATGAGAATAAATTTTTGAACCTATTACATCATGTGAACTACATGCATAATGAATAAACTAAAGTGACTAAGTTAACATTGGTTTGAAATAAGTATTGATGCATCATGTTGATATTACAAATATTAAAACCTTAGAGGTTACCATTAAATATGCCCATAGGGCTAAAGAGAAGGAAAAATCTTGATAGAAGTCAAAGGAAGATCTTAAAAATAATAGACTGTAGAGTAAATCTAATAATATTTTTCCCTCAACAAAATGTTTCAAGAATCATATCAAAATTGGAGGTTTAGCATAAGAACTCACAATTTTGGCAAATTTTAGGGTCAAAATAATAATTTTGAATCCAAAAACTCATCTTAATATAATTTAAACAACATAAATTAGACTCAAAATAATAAATGTATACATAATCTATACCTTATATACACAAATCAAGGAGAACATAAATGTATACATACTCTACACCTTCTAAGAGGAAGTTTGAGTAAGCATGATTCTATTGAACTTATTATTTGAGGCCCAAGAATATTTGCATGTTAACAAAATATGTGTGCCCCTCCTTTATGTGATCCTTATACACTCAGAAGTTCCAGATGTTTATTGGACTAATCAACTTCAAGTTGGTCAATATAATCATGGATGCTTGAGATGTAGGTAATTGATATATAATGAGATACCTTATGGATGAAATCTATGGGACATTTTCCTTCAAACCTTTGGTTTTTCCTACATAGGTTATTAAGTGATCAATAGTCCATGTGGTCTTCTACAAACTATATGGCCACCATTTCCAAAACCACATTAAAGGTATTTACGAGTACTTGTATATGTTGGTCTTCAATATGATTAAGAAGGCTCCAATACCCTTACTATTAAAAGTAATTAGAGACTCCATTAGTACCATTGGGGACTACTAATACTACAAAGAAGACACCATGATCTAAATTATGGGTGTCCTCAAGTAACCCCTCCACTTGCCTTCATTTTGAATCATCTAGAAGAGTATGATATCACTTATCAATTGGTGGAGGGCATCTTTGGATTTTGTATAAGCCACTAATAGAATGCATGCTCACCACTTTTGATCACTATTAGGCACCACATATATAATGTCTTTCCTCCCCTCTAAAATATGTTGATTGAGATGGACTCATTCACCCTAGTAAGAGACAAACTATAACATTGAGACCTGAAAGGGATGATTAGATCTCACTTGGCATGGTATTCATCCCATGTTAATATCAACTATGATCATCAAATAGAGGATGATGATGATCTATACTTATATGTTATTGATGACGAGGAGGTATTTTCTGAGATCAAAAAAAAGAGAAGAAGAAAGGGAAGAAGGTTCAAGTGGGCCCATCTGCTCCCCCTCTAGCTCTTACTAGATCCATAGAGGATCCAACACTGAATAATCATGTTATCTTAAGGAATATTTTATAGGTAACTCTATCACCTTCTCCTCCTTATGTTCTAGTTCAAAGTCTACCTCTTCTAATGGTTCTTGATCCTCATGTCCTGACTCTACCTCTACCTCCTTTAATTATTCCTCATGCTTAGCATACATGTCTACCTCCTTTAGTATCTCCAATATTTTGACTACAACTAGGCTTGACCTATGTTACTCAATGGTAGGAAACCCAAACATAGACAACTCAACCACTAACACCTTAACCTTGGGCTACACATACCCTAAGGTTTGATGTGAATGGTAGTCTAAGGGTGAGCCTAAAATAAGGCTCCCAATAGGCAACAACATAGGTTCCACCCATTACACTTCCTATCTCTTCCATCGTCCTTCCATGCCTCACTCTTGTTAGAAAATTATCATTGATGTCAAAGTTCTAGCATTGGTGATAAAGGCCCTATTACATTTAATAGTGTTTTTAATATTCATATCTTGGCTAATGTGTGTTAATATTTATTTAATATTAATGAATATATATTTTGTTGTATATAAGTCAAAAGAGGGACCATGGAGAATTCAAAGAGTCATGGGGTAAAAGACGAAAGAGGAATGGGATGCATTTTATCATGAATAGTCAACTTGAGGAATTCCAAGAGTCACCATGTGAAGAAAAAAGAGGGTATGGAACATTTTTCCATGAAGGGACACTTTGAGGAATATGAAAATTCACCAAGATAAAGAAAAAAAAGGAAAGGACACTTTTGCTTATGAAGGATCACCATATGACTTTTCAAATGGAAGGATACAAAGGGTCATGCAACTTTGGTGCCATTTTTCATGAGGATTGAAGGGTCACAAAGGGTGAATGCCAAAGGTAATTTCTAAAGCTATAAATAAAGGCTTGAAAAACCATTTTTAATATGCAAGAGAGTGCATAGTTTGTATTTGTTTTCAAAGAGATAAAATTAGGATATATTGTGGAGTTATATCATTTGTTGAGTAAGAAACATTGAGAGATAGTTGTGTTTTATACACAAGAGGGGTTGGTGCTCCTGTGGGTTGGTGCTCACAAATAGTTATTGTGTTGGTGATCAACAAAGGGGTTATTGCTCCTACAAGTTAGTGCTTCCAAACTTTGTAATTTGAGTTGGTACTCATTAATATACTTGAGATTGTTCTTCATGGTTTTTCCCACTTTGGGTTTCCACATAAAAATATGGTGTCTCTCTCTCTCTTTTGTGGTGCATATTATTGTTTTATTTTTATTGCATATCTTCAATGGGTGGTTAAGTGGTTAAAGAAAAGGAATTTGATTAAGAAATAAGATATATAATATACTGATTCACCCCCCCTCTCAGTATATTTCATGCTTAATAATTGGTGTCAAAGTACGTTCCTCTGAAAAAGTTTTATATCTTGAAGGTAGATCGAGAAAGCACAATGGTTGGATCACATGAAGGTTTTTCTACAAATAAGGCACCTTTGTTTTATGGGACAAATTATGTTTTTTAGAACATAAGGATGAAGACTTATTTTATGGCCCTTAGATTTGACATATGGCAAGTAGTGGTAGAGGAATATGAAGAGCCACAGACACTTATAACTACTCTGACATAAAAGAAGGCAATTGAAAATAATGCTAAAGGTTTAAATGTCATTTTATGTGGTTTATGTGAATCAAAATTTGTTAAAGTTATGCAATATAAATCTACTCATGAAACTTGGGTAAAACTTGAGAATAATTACAAAGGTGATGGAAAGGTTCAGGAAGCCAAGCTTCAGACTTTCAGAAGATAGTTTGAGAGTTTGAAGATGGAAGAGGAAGAAAATATAGCAAGTTATCTTTTGCAGGTTGATCAACTAGTTAATCAGATTCAAGGTCTTGGAGAAAAGTTATAAGAATCAATTATGGTTCAAAAAGTTTTGAGATCCTTACCATTGAGATATAATGTAAAAGTTTTTGAAATTAAAGAGATGAGGAATTTAGCCAAGCTAAAGATGGATGAGCTACATGGTATTCTTACGACATATGAGATGCGGACCAAACAAGAGAAACCCTCAAAGAGAGAAGCTACTTTCAAGACATCAAAGAAAGATAAGGCTAAGATTCAAGAATCAAGTGATAGTTCTAGCGATGATGAAGATGACAATGGAGCTCTATTCATTTACAAGTTGAAAAAGGACACAAGTAAATATCAAGGAAAATTACCTTTCAAATGTTCTAATTATTGAAAGATTAGACATTTTGTAGCTAAGTTCCCAGATAAGTGTAATGGTGATAATGAAGAAGGAAAGTCTACATACAAGAAGAATTTCAAAGGAAAATTCAAGAAGGTATTTGAAAAGATGAGTTTGAATTCTAAAGATCCTAGCTTAGCTGAAGATAGTGGAGTCAGTGATTCAGAAAAAGAAGAGACTATATTCATGGCCATACATAAAGATGCCTCCGTAAGAAAAAGTATAGATGATAAATAAGAAGAAAAGGATGAAGCTGAAGTGAATCTAGAAGGAGAACCCATTTTTTCCTTAGAAGAGTTAAAAGCTCTTAAAAATGAGAATTGAAGATTAAAGCTCCAGATTGATAAAAATGAAAAGGAGTCAAAGGAAATAATTGAAGATCTACAATCACACTTTGAAGAAGACAAGAAGAATGAAGAAGATCTCACAACACAGTTGAAAATAGTAATTAAATAATTTGAAAGGTATGTTATTGCAATTTCTTCTTTAAAATTAGATCTTGAGAAAAAAAATAAAGAAATCAATGATAGAGTAGCCAATGATTCAAAATTTGAGAATAACACTAATATGTTGACTAAGATATTAGAAAATCAAAGATCAATGTCAGATAAGATAGGTATTTCATTTGAAAAAGAGAAAGAGGAGACCACTACTTTCATAGACAAGGAAAAAAGAAAGAGATATGTTTAATCTCTTACAAAAGAAGAAATAAAAAGGGAAGAAGTTAAGAATACAAAGGACATCTCAAACAAAGATGGTTGGAGGGAATAGAGATACAAAGGAAATCAGGTCAGAGATACACAAATAGGTCCTATTTTTATGATTACCATTTTTAATGTAATAGATATGGCCATAATAAAATAGAATGTTGAAAAAGTGCTAACAATTTCATAAATAAAGAGAAGAAAAGTCATGCAGAGTCAAGTAGAAGCCACAACTATTTTGCTCCTTTATCAAGATTTAATGAAGAGACCATAATATGTTACAAGTGAAACAAATTAGTAAACATAGCTTGGTACTATAGAATTATGTTTGAGTTAGTCAAGAAGGACTAGAGTTTCAAGGCTCCATTCCTCAAGAAGAAAGTTCAGACAGGTTGATGGTAAAGGGAACAACCTGAAAAATTTATGTTGGTAGAGATAGCTTTGCATACAAAATATTAAGAAAATCCATGGTTCATTGATAGTGGATGTTCAAGGCACATGACAGGAGATAAAAACAAGTTCATAACCTTAAATAAGATCAATGGTGACACATTGAAACTTGGAGATAATACTACTTCCAGAATTGCCAAAAAAGGTACACTAAGTTTGGATAATGGTAGAACAAAAACTAAAAATGTTTTGTATGTATAAGGTCTTAACCATAATATTTTGAGTGTAATTCAGATGTGTGATTAGGGGTACACACTAAAGTTTTATATAGAAGGTTATGAAATAGGATAAAAGATTAAAATGTGTTGATTGTAGATGCTTAGAGAACAATCAATAATTTGTATATGTTATCAGACATCAAAGGTCAAAGATGTTATTTGATTCAAATTAAAAAGAGTTGGCTATGGCATAGGAGAATGGGTCACATAAATTTTGACAATATTATCAACATTAGAAAAAATCAAGCAGTCAAAAATCTTTCAAAGATTACAAAGCCATCTGACACGCTTTATGAACCTTGTCAACATTGAAAGTAGGCTAGAAGGTGGTTCAAAACAATAGAGTACTTGACCACTCAGATGTTAGATATTGTTCACACTAATCTATGTGGACCTATGAGAACTCAAATTACTCAAGGTGAGAAATATTTCATGTTGATTATTGATGATTTTTCATGTATGACTTGGGTAATGTTTTAAAAAAAAATCAAAAGTTTTCAGACATTTCAAAGCATTCAAAGCATTAGTTGAGAATGAAACTAGTTTGAATATTAAGTGTCTAAGATCAAATCAAGGAAGAGAATTAATGTTAGATCAATTTATTGAGTTTTTTGAAGACCATGGAATAAAGAGACATTATTTAACAACTATAACTCCATAACAAAATGGAGTAGTTAAGTGAAGAAATAGAACAGTTTAAGAGATGGTGAGGATAATGCTAAATAAATCTAAGATACTAGATAAATATTGGAGAGAGGTAATTGCTACAGTAGTGACAAGACTCCTTATGAGTTATGGAAAGACAAACCAATAATATTTGACTATTTTAGAGTTTTTGGTAGCAGATGCTTCATAAAAAGAATCAATGGAAAACTTGGGAAGTTTGAATCTAGAGTAGATGAAGGTATATTTCTTGGTTATTCTTGAAAAAGTAAATGTTATAAATGTTATAAAAAAATAACCAAGAAAATTATTGAAAGTAAAAGTGTCAAGATAGAAGAATATGGAGCACAAGGAATCAATGATCCAGTAGACATTCTTGAAATCATTGAAGAGGAAGATTTTGAAGAAACAGATGAAGATGAGAAGGGGAAAAAGGACACAAAACTCCATCCAAATATGTTTAGAGAAATCATAATGAAAGTGACATTATCAGGGATATAAATGAAGGAATTTGCACTAGAAGAATGATGGTAAGTGAATCTGAGTAGGTTAATTTCTCTTTGTTATCCAAAATTCAGCCTAGAACTTTTTCAGAAGCTAGACATGATAAGAATTGGGTTTAGGATATGGATGAAGAATTAAATTAGATAGAAAAGAATGATACTTGGGAATTAGTGTCTAGACCAATAGATCACAATGTGATAGTAATGAAATGGGTTTATAAAAGTAAATTAAATGAAAATGGAGAAGTGACCAAGAATAAAGCAAGATTAGTATGCAAAGGATATGCTCGAATTGAGGGAATAGATTTTGAAGAAACTTTTGGACTAGTGGAAAGGTTAGAGGCTATTAGAATAATTCTTACATATGTAGTGTTTAAAAATTTCAAAGTGTTTCAGATGGATGTCAAATCTGCCTTCCTAAATGGGAATCTAGAAGAAGAGGTCTACATTGAGCATTCAGAGGGATTTATTCTCTCAAATATTAGTATCTATGTATGCAAATTGGAAAAAACATTATATGGATTAAAATAAGCTCCTACAGCTTGGTATGCAAGGCATGATAAGTACCTACAAGATTAAGGTTTCAAGAGAGGATTTGATGACAATAATATCTACATCAAAATAGAAGGTGAGCATTAATTGATTGTTACGGTATATGTTGATGACATCATTTTTAGAGGAAACATTGAAAATATGACAAAAGAATTTTTGAATAATATGTAAAAAAAATTGAGATGTCTATTCTTGGAGATTATCATTTTTCTTAGGATTGTAAATATTTCAGTTAGATAAAGGAATTTTCATATCTCAAAGTAAACATGCCAAGGAAATGTTGAATAAATTTGGGTTTGAGGATTGTGCACCAGTTGGCACACCAATGTGTATAGGAAATAAGGTGAACAAGGATGAAGATTCACCTATTATAGATAAATATTTGTATAGATATATGATTGGTAGTATTTTATATTTGATAACATCAAGGCTAGACATCATGCATGTAGTAGGTATGGTTGTAAGATATTAGTCAGATCTAAAAGATAGTCATGTTTAGTTGGTGAAGAGAATATTTAGATATATCAAGGGGACACTAGATTATGGATTATGGTATCCCACAAGTAGATATTTCACTTTGATTGCTTATACAAATTTAGATTAGGTAGGTTTCTTGGATGATAGAAAGAGTACAAGTGGAGGATCTTTCTTCTTTGGTGATAGCTTAGTATAATGGCTAAGCAAAAAGTAAAATTTAGTATCACTTTCTACAACTAAAGCAGAATATATTGTAGTGGTATTGTGTTGTACTCAAGTGCTTTTGATGAAGCAAACTTTGCAAGATGTCAAGGTAAAATATGATGAACCTATTTCTATTTTTTGTGATAACATAAGTGCTATTAATATTTTGAAGAATCCAGTGATGCATTCAAGAACAAAACATATTCCCATTAGATATCACTTCTGGAGAGAGTAGTTTGTAGATCAACATGTTTAGATGGAATATATCAATACTACAGAGTAGATTGAAAATATTTCACAAAGGCACTACCAAAAGACACATTTGAGTATCTATGGGAGAAGTTGGGAGTAATTTCCTTTACTTCTTGCCATTGAGATTCAGTATCAGTTGAGGGGGAGCTAAGTGTTAGCTCCATGTAGGCCCTTTGCCATTGATGTCAAAGGGGGATAATAACATGTATAGGTATAAGTATAGGTACATAAATAGGTAAGGGAATAGGTACAGGTTACTACAGTAAGGGGGAGTTATTTTATTTTTTTGGTTGACATGTGCAGTGTAGGTTTTAGGGTGTGGTAGTTTTAGTTTGAGGTTGCCATCAATGAAAAATGGGGATATTGTTGGAAATATTGTCATTGATGTCAAAGGACTAGCATTGGTGATAAATGCCCCATTGCATTTAATGGTATTTTTAATATTCATATCTTAGCTAATGTGTGTTAATATTTATTTAATATTAATGAATATATTTTTGGTTGCATATAAGTCAAAAGAGGGCCCATGGAGAAGTCAAAGAGTCATGAGGTAAAAGACAAAAGAGTAATGGGATGCATTTTCTCATGAAGAGTCATCTTAAGGAATTCCAAGAGTCACCATGTGAAGACAAAAGAGGGTATGGTGCATTTTTCCATGTAGGGACACTTTGAGGAATATGAAAAGTCACCAAGATAAAGATAAAAGCAGAAATTATGCTTTTGCTTATGAAGGGTCACCATATGACTTTTCAAATGCAAGGATATGAAGGATCATTCAAGTTTAGCACCATCTTCCATGAGGATTGAAGGGTCACAAAAGGTGAATGTCAAAGGCCATTTGGAAAGCTATAAATAAAGGCTTGATAATCCATTTGTAATATGCAAGAGAGTGCATGGTTTTTATTTATTTTCAAAGAGATAAAAGTAGGAGATATTGTAGAGTTATATCATTTGTTGAGTAAGAAACATTGAGAGATAGTTGTTTTTTATACACAAGAAAGTTTGGTGATCCTGTTAGTTGGTGCTCACAAATATTTGTAAGGGGTTGGTAATCCTATGGGTTGGTTCTCACAAATAGTTTTTGTGTTGGTGCTCAACAAAGGGTTTGGTGCTCCTACAATTTGGTTCTTGCAAACTTTGTAATTTAAGTTAGTGTTCATTCATATACTTGAGATTGTTCTTCATGGTTTTTTCCACTTTGGGTTAATACGTAAAAATATGGTCTCTCTCTCTCTCTCTCTCTCTCTCTCTCTCTCTCTCTCTCTCTCTCTCTCTCTCTCTCTCTCTCTCTCTCTCTCTCTCGTGTGGTGCATATTATTGTTTTAATTTTATTGCATATCTTGAATGTGTGGTTAAGTGGTTAAAGAAAATGAATTTTATTAATAAATAATATATATAATATATTGATTCACCACCCCCCCCTCATAGTATATTTCATGTTTAACAACTCTTTCCACTTTCCAACTTCTAGTATCGACACCGTGAAGTTTTTCTCCACTCCCACAAGATACCAAAGTGGTGCCTTCTCTTTTGCCCATTACACCCCCTTCATCATTTTACAAATTTCCTTTGGACTTGGGCCTCTCAATCATCCTTAAATCTTAATTCCCCTTCACTCCATCCATTTCATAACCCATAACCCTCCCAATGCCTTCTTTGGGTGTGCCTTCAATCTAGGTATCAATGAGCCCATATTTATTAGTGAACATGGATATAACCATAAGGAACATACCTATAATGATAAGAAACATCTTGGTACCCCTTCCATTCATCCTATAAACTCCCTCAATATTTCTAATTCCTACACCATCATCCTTGTGGTTCCTGTTATTCCAGCTAGTCCTTCCACTATAACATCTGAGGCTAACCCAGGTAAGAGAACCAAGAAGAAGTAGAAGGTAGAACATACTTTGACTAAAATTTTAAGGATTTAAAATTCAATCCAACCTTATTTTATAGCCTTAATAACTCCTTTATCCCCATCCATATTGTCTCGATGCATTACTCCTTGCCCCCCTCTTTCTATTACCAAGGGTACCATGGGATATATCTTTGACTAACTGATCTCGTTGATTCTATATAATGTCATTTTATTAAAGGATATTTCCCCTCAAGTGAATTTTAACCAAGATTAGTGGAGTGTAAAAATGTTCACATGGTCCTCTCTTTTTATTCTTTATATTTGTGCTCCCATGCCCCCTCTACTTCCACAAATTTCCTCATTCACCCCATTCACTTCCTCCATTTCCACTTCACCTCATCATGTACCCTTCACCACCATCTTGGTCACCCCTCCTAAACCTATCACAGCTTAGGAAATGCTCTCAAGGATGTAGGCACTAGATATGACTATATAGGGTGACCTATACATATAATGAAGCTTCGATTGAACTTCAGGGAACATAAAGAGGATATTAATACAAAGGTTTGTCCAAGAGGGGAACCTTTTGATTTGGTAGACTGATCAAGATTTGTGCTCCCTCACTAATGTGAGGACTTTCACTAGAGAATAAAGGATTTTTGAGGATGCACTCTCCATTATCTAGGCAGCTCATGATATGTCAAAAAAACTCTTTGAGGACATGCAAATCTAGGTTTAGACCTTGAAAACCCAAGTGAAGAGATATTTCCGATCAAACTGATTGGGTAGGTTAAGGACCCCTCTTTATATCTTATTATCTATCAATAAGGTATTGGAGACTCTGGATGAGACCAATGTGCTTATCTAGAGGACTTAGGCTTACTTAGAGAGGATTGTAGAGATAGATAAAAAGTGTAGAAATTTACAGGTGGTAATTAACAAAGGCATGTTCTTGGAGTTCAAACCAATGGCAACCTGACACTTAGGGTTGTATTAAATTTACGTTAGGAATAATAAGGATAATATGGAGGAGTGGTTGGCCATGGATTGTATTGTAACTATACCCTTGGAAGAGGGTAGGAAGAAGATATTGACCTACTTCAAGGAGGTTAATATCTCTATGCTATTCCACTTGGATGGCACCCTACTAGACTAGGTAAAATTTAGAGTCTACTTAGGTCAATTAAAATAGATCATGAAGGAGAAGGTCATAAAATTGAAATAGGAAGGGACCTAAGCAATGTTGTAGATATAAATTTAGTCCATGACAAGCATCAACTAGGTCTTTAGGGGAGAGGTGTTAATATAAGCACCCTTCCAAGTTTATTAGAAGATGGCGACTCAAGCCAAGGTAATATTAAGGGAACCCCTAATTAACCTTTCCAAGAAGGATAAGTAATCCAACCTCATGATGGCCACACTAGAGACTAAAGACACTAGATCAAAGTAGTTAGGAGCCAGACCTTCATATCCACCTCTATATATCGACTAAGTGGTCCTTATAGATCTTTTATGGGTTTGAGGAGATTTTTTTGTTTTGAATTTTGAATTATAGTTATAACTATCATGAGTGGCCATCATTGCCTAGGATGGGATCTTCATGCTATTCTAAGGTGAGACCCATCCTCATCTCTATAAGGAAAATCCTTATTGTAATATAGTGGTCAATAAAAAATTGCTCAAAAGTATTGTCATATTATAGCCAAGATTTCACCTATTTCTTCTTTCATATCCTTAGACTCTAAAATTGGCCAAGATCAATCATTATATCATTACTTGATTTTAATGAATATAGTTCCTTTTTTTTGCAAAGGGTTTATGTTGCCTTTCAATTATCTTTTGTATCGATTTTGAATGTTTATCAATGTTATATTAAATTAGATTAATACTTTGCTACTATATGTGTGTAATAGTTATGATGTAATTTATTATTATAATCACTATATGAGTTCTCTCATTTCCATTTTTTAAGTATTTTTAATTTGTGTGTTGATCTAAAAATTAACATAGGGTGTTTATGTTTAGTTTACTATAAAGTCCTAGTACTCATATTTAGTACGAGCTTGTATTTGAGACATACTCTTGATTTTTTTAGACTCTTCCCACTGTGTGTTCTTGGAGGTAAAAAATTAGTGAAACTCAATTTACAGTGGTATAAATATGGTAAAGTCACTTGGTTTGATGGTTAATGCATTGAGTTCATTATAAATATGGAGGCTCTCTTCTCTACTTTACTCTTCCCTCTCTTTTTGTGTTTGTTTTCTAAGATTGAAATACCCTTTCCCCTTGTGTTTAGAAATAGAAAGACATAATACTCAAACTCCCATAATAACCTTTGATAATTAGACATGTGTGAAAGAACTTCATTCTAAACTTTCAATGGTAATAATACATATCTTGGAGACTATTCATGTAGACTTTTTTTGTGAATTCAAATACCCATAGTCCTGCCCTAGTTTGATCTTAGACCAATCTTAAAATAGAGGATGAATGTCTGTAGTTAGCCCCATATTCCTTTTTAAGGAATATCCAATCTCATGGGTATTTTATGAATTATGATAATTGGAGTGAAAAGTAGATTCATTATGTAGGTGGAAAATAAATATGTCTCGACATCCTCATGCATGTGGGAATATTTTCCCCAATGACCTTTATTAAACCTAAGCAAGCTTATTAGACCATGTAAACAACCTAGTGGGATAAAAATCTACACCAACATAAATGTTCTAGTAAAGGTGACTCAAACTGATGAGTGTATTATTACCATTACATCCATGTATATTATTAGATTACATATAAGGTATGTTAAGAACTCCAATAGAAACAATTCTGAAACAATGAATTATATTATTGCAAGAACTATTAGGTTCCACTCATATTTATTTGGTAATCAACTAGTTTCACTTCATCTTTAAGATATATTTAGTGTATTATTACCTTTATATCCATGTACATTACTAAATTAATTCTAAGGTATGTTAGGAAATCCAATGTAAATAAGTTTTAAATAATAAATTGTATTATTTTAAGAACTATTGGATTTGACTCATATTTCTTTGGTAATCAACTAGTTCAACTTCGTATTTACAACATATTTGTCTTGATGACCCTTGGGTTGTATTAGAATGATTGATAATTGTATTTTCATGTAAAAATGTCAAACATAGTTAATTTTGGTCCATTTATGTTTGGTTTTCAATCATGTTGTTTCTACCATTTAGGGGAAATAAGACTTTGAGCATTATGGTTTAATGCAGTTATTAAGTTACAAAAATTATGTCAGTAGATGTATAATTTTTTATGCATGTTATTTAATTATAAATTTTTAAGTTAATAAGGTAGTGGGCTGCATGATCATCATACTAGAATATATTCAATAAGACATATTATGGTTGAGGAGAGAGTCTTTTTTATTTTTTTAATCTCATGCATCTTTTTCTTTTAAATCATCAAATATGAACCTAATGCTTAACACTCAATAGTTCGATGGTTCCAAGAGGTATGATTTGGATGGTGCACTAATAGGATTTATCTTATTAAAATACATTCAATGGAATAAGAATATGATAATTGTTTTTAATATATTTTCATGAGAATGAACTTAGATATGGAGATCATTCGAAAGATGTGGTGACCCTAGTATTAAATGTAATTGATTCGATATGATATCATTGTGTGTGTGTTATTTATATATGTGAAATACATATGTAATAAAATGATAATATTTATTAGTATACCATGCCATTTAGGAAATATGTATTTGATGCATTGAATTAATGATGAATAATATCATTCTCAAGTTAAGGTTAACTATGAAATGAGTACTTATTTAACTATCTTATATTTTTAGAAGTAAGATGCTTGAGAATTTTTGATTATTTAGATTTTGAGGTCTAATTTAATCACACTTTTATTAAGTTTTAATCTTTATAATATTCATTTAAGTTATAATTGGTAATGCACTACACTTTTGAAAAATAGTAATTCTTCTGAGTGACTCTTGTTGAGTCAGTCTTATGAGAAAGATGACTCATATATGTATATATTTATGTCATAATTTATAACAATACATCAGTACCCTTATACATCATGAGCTTAATATATTGTTATGGATTAATCATTTCTTATAAGGTCTACTCAATAAGAACTATTCTTAAAAGATTTGTATTTCATGAAACCCTTTTTGTTTTTAGTTGAGATTAAGTCCTCAAGTTTCTACCGTTGTTCTAAACAATCAATTTTTGTTTCAAAAAAAATTGGGTTCATTAAAAAATTGATAGTATCAAATTATATAAGTATTTCCAAATGATTTATATATTTTAATCTATTTCTTGATCATTTAAATGCATATACCTTCTTGCACCACCTCTTGAAAATATGTGTCATAATTAATTTCCAAATAACTCTCACAATAAGTGTAATAGAAATAAATTTCCATTTTATAAATAAATATGTTGCTAGGACCTACATGTCATTTCAAATATATATATATATATATATATATATATATACATATATTACTTCTCCCTTGATTAAAAATATCATGAAATACTAATTACCTAAGAATCAAATGGCCTAAGAGACTCGAATGCTTACCTAAATAAATATGTCCATAATTGAACAAGAGGAAGAATAATCAAGACAAAGGAATTGAGGACCAATTATTTAAAAATAACTCAAAAAATTGAATATAAGATGAAAATAACATACCAAAATAATAACAGATAGAAAAAAGATTAAAAATAGTTATGGAATAGTCATCATCCAAGTCTAAAACACACTAAATCAAGTCAAGTGCCAAAATTTTAAGATAAAACTCATATTTGAAGGTGCATTCATAAAGCGAAAAAGCCAATTTCAAATTCACACTAATGGGAATAACTCCATGTGGCTTAAATTACCTATTTAGAGTATTGGATATGTAAGCAGTGGTTAATCATCAATAGAGGTGATTGGATTCAACTCAACCCAATTACACTTCCTCACTTTTTACATATTTTCATACTTTATAAGTAGATTTAGGGTTTCAAGGAGAAGGTAGATGATTTATGGAGTTGTGCATGTATTTTAGGGTTATATATCTCATATATAAATACATATTAGAAAATTGTATTGCATTTTATTGTCATAAAGAGACAAATATGATTAGTAAAGTAGCATCATCCCTAGTCGCTAATGTTGATAAATTTTCACTAGGTCTAATGTTATTATCCTTACACACATAGAGATAGTTATAGAGCTTAATGATTAAAAATTATGATTGTAAATTATTTCCACTATTAGAATATATTCATAGTCAATGATGAGTCCAAAATACAACTCATTATTACTATCATTTTTCTTCCATTACCTCTCTTCTAGACTCAAAAATGCAAGGATATTAGTCTTGTATCTAATCCTAGTGTAATAAATGGATGTTTTATATTACTTAATGTAATTAAAGTCTAAGTTACTTCTAGTTCATTCAATTCTTCTCTAGATTGAGCTATAAACTTGTCTAGTAGCCACGAACTCACATAGTTTATTCCTATAGACTCACCTAGTAGCTATGGACTCACTTAGTCTATAGATACAAACTCATTCAATATCTGATTTCATTCTTCACTAAAGCATTTTATGATTACTATTATCTTAATATCCTTGTTATAGAATTTTTCATCATCTAGGTTTCTTGAATCAAGTTACTTTATACTTCACCAAGTTTTCACAAAAATAGCTATGGACTCTACCAGAAGTTGTAATAGAATCTACCAAAGATACTCTAGACTCTGCTAGAACTACTTTGGACTCTTACAGTCTGAATTTTGAGCTTGAATAACTAAAATATCTATACTTTCCATCTTAATCAAAGTACTTGAATATTTTTTTGGTCACTTACTATTGTTAGGATTACTATAAATAATATATCTATAAATAGGCTTTCTATGTATATTAGTTAGTGTAAATATGTCACATAGTCTTTGTAAGGCAAATAAAGCTAGTAGATCTAGGAATTAATTATTAGTATATATGTGGTTGATTTTGTAATAGATGGATCTTATTATTTTAGAATGTCAATCACCTATTTTGAAGAACCACTAAAATTATGAGATTTGTCTTGATAACTGAAGATTGACTACTAAAATCTAGGGATCTACTATTATATCATTATATACGTATATATTAATGTCTTAATATAGGGGATAGAAGAGAGATAACATATTATTATTTAGTTGAAATTACAACATAGTTATAATTCTATTCATGTAATCTATTTTGATCAATTAATGAAGATATCTCTAGTGTTTAGGTACTAAGTTTTCTTTTCATTCTTGTTCCCAAGGTGAACAAGAGTCCACTCTCCCCAATAAATAAGAACCTATTTATGTATGGTATTTTATTTATTTATAATTTTTATTAATTATAAATATATTTCATTTTCATAAAATTAATTATAAATTGGTTTCATAACCTATAGGAAATTATCTTTCAGTTCTAAGAGTTAATTCAAGATTATAATTCAAAGTGTTTACTTTCAATAGATTATTTACATTTATCAAGTGTGTTTAATTTATTTAGATTGTTTACTTTCATCCATTGTGCTTACTTTCATTAAAGTGTTTATTTTTAGAAAGAGTGTTTATTTTAGTAAATTAGATTATAGAGTGTTTTAATTCTACAAGTGTGTTTATTTATTGCATAGGCAAATCCTTTCTAGATTATATTAGATTAGACATTTAGAAAGGAAAAAAACCTCCCAAAATAATATATGTAAGATCTAAAACTATAATCCTTGTTGTAGATAGCTTTGTATGTTTCCCCTAGTTTGAATGACATCAATAGATAAAATTATTTAAATTAATGGATTAATGACACCCATCATTTTTTATGCCATTTTTGGGGAACTTTAGGTGTTAGTAAGTTAATAATTATTTGTATACATTAAGAAAACAAAAATATTGAAAAAAATTATTAAAAGACCAAAAAAAAACAAATTTATGAACTAACCTAGAGACACTAAAGGAAGGTTCATCTCCAAGGATCTAGAGTTAGGACCAAAGGAGGACAAAACAAAAGTTTTGACTGAGAGATATAAAAATATAAGAAAAACACTTGAATCATTATAAGATTCATCACCAAAATCAATATCATCCTCACAAAGAAACCATGTAAGAAGAATCACATTTGGGAGATCTTCTCCTATATGAAGAATTCATCTCAAGGATCCTTTGTCTAGAACAGTAGGTCATGGACCTCAATATTTTGAATATCAAGAGGAAGAAATAAATTAGATATCTAATACAGGTTGGGAATAAACACAAACCATGGTTAATAACCAAAGAAATATATAAAATCCTAAATAAAATAGAATGTAATTTCAACAAGGTAAAACCTTTTATTTTCCTAAAGTCATAGATCTAGTAGATCAAACCTCAATGAAAAAAATTTCACCATCAATTCTACCAAATTTTAGGGGAAAGTCCTTATAAGATCCAAATCAATTAATGTTTGATTTCAAAGTGTTACTCCAAACTTATGATTACACAACTGACTGTAAGAAACTTAAACTATTCCCTTCTACACTTAAGGAGGCAACCATGAGGTGATTCATGAGCCTTCTAGGTGATTCTATTAAAACATGGAGAGACATGGAAACTATATATATTTATAAGTATCAAGATTATTGAAGATTAAGGGACATGAAATAGGATTTATTCAAGATCAAATGAAATAGAGAGGAAAATCTAGAAGATTATCTGAATAGATTCACATTTACCCACAAACATAGTTTTTATCCACTTACAAAAGTAGTGAAAATGGTCTTTCTTAAGGGACTAGATGATTAATCTAGGGATTATTTGAACCTGATGGATAAAATAGACATTGTCATATTAACATTCTACCATATTTTAGATCTATGTACTAATTATTCTAGAACAAAACCAAGCATCAAAAAAAGAAAACTAGATAGTTCTAATGAATTTAGTCGATTGATGGAGGAATTTTCAAATTTAAAAATTGACATTTTGGTCCAGTTAAATACTACATTATATGGTCTTCAAGTGAAATCTAATTCTACCACAAATCCCTTAGACATCTATTGTTCAAAATTTAAGTTATTACATGCTCTTAAAGATTATCCTTTGGATAAAATAGAAATAAATGTGATATGTGATAATATAGATCATGACACAAACCATTGTAACCATATTTATATTCTAAAAAATTAATTTAAAAAAAACACATAGCTTATAGAAGATCTAAATTATGTTCAAAGACTAATTCTATTTCCACAAAACCATACCAAAGTCTAGTTCAACCCAAGAAATCCCATTAATCCACGAACAACACCCTAGATTACTTAGGCACCTCAACCTATGTGGGGATAAGCATACCTACAATGGGAAAATCAAGAATGGATGATGCCTCAATAACCATGGATACCCCAACCACAATCACAACAATGGGGAATACATAGTGGAATGTTAATCCATAAGAAGGTTTCCATGACAAAAAGTTTTTATGAAACCTATGTTGATACCTTTAAGTCTATCATAGGTGATCTTAGTGTTTATAAAACACTTCTCATTTAGAATTCAAATAATTCAAATCATTAGTAGTAGGTTGTGGTAATTTGGTTACCTGTGATGAAATAGTGGTGGAGCAAGCAAACTATTCCACAATATTTATATTAGTTAGTGGTTGGGAGCCACCTTAGCCATATATTTGAAAATAAGAAGGTGATATATCTATTTAGTATGAATTATTCTCAAATTCTAAGTCTAAAGACTAATCTATGTGAATATTTATAATGATAATTAAACTAAAGTGATCTAGTTAAAAGAAAGAATTAAAAAGGCAGGGCAAGGTAGAGAAGAAAAGTGTTGTTGAGATTCATCTCATACATCATGACAAATTTCAAGTGTTTCCTAGGCATGTAATCAAAACCAATATATGAATTAAAGTAGGTTACACTTAAATCATACCATATATCAGGTAAACTTCTACGAAAGATCTAAAATAATGCAAATAAAAACCACATTTGCTTGAAAGTTTTACTCCTTTAATCAAATAATTGATGCACATCTACAAATATAGAGCAAATAAAATGAAGAAAATTTAGGAACATTCAATTAACCTAGTAGATGCACAAGTTAACAATTTTACATTCAAAATATATGTTCCAAGAATTCAAAAGAACTATTCAAATCTAAGATTCAAAAAAAAAATTGAGAGATAAATCATATAGAAAATGATACAAAAAAATTAGAACAATCTTTTTAGAATCCCTTTCTTGTATTAATAGCTCAAAAGTATACAAGTTTTGGGTCGAAACTCCCTCCCTTTTGATAATTTACAATGCTTCTTTGATAGGATGTAAGGAATCATGTTGATCAACCCTATTCCAATTACATTTGTATAAGTGCATAGGATAGGTGTCCTTTAAAATATTCTAGAACAAATGATCTTTTCTAGTGAACTGACGTATAAACAATGTGCTCTTATTAATTACACATGTTCATATAAAATAATACGTATTTCAAGACATTATTCAATGTTGGCTATAACAAGAATATTCTTATTTCATTTGATTTAAGGACTACTAGCTAATGATGTGCTCTACAATTATTGTAAGGTCTTCTTTTTTCTTAGATGTTGCCCCATAAAATCATGGTTTCATCTTCCAATTTCTTGAATATAAACAATTCTCCAATGGCATAGTTAGTTCAAATATTATGGTCTTAGATCCCAACCCTTTATAATACCAGGTGTGTATAGTCTCTAATTCTTCCCATTACACTCATATATAACTTTACATGGCAATTCCATGGCATCCCAAGTTATAAAATTCATCACTATCCAAAATTGATTATTTCCCTTTAAAATTTGGATCTACTTTTACTATGTTAAAATTGACTTCCTCGTGGTCATTATTTGATGTCCATAGGAACGTCTTTGACTGTTACATGACCATTAATTTTTAACACATGAAGTAGGTTCCTTACTATGTTAAAATTAACATTCTCATAACCATAATTTGATGTCTATGGGAATGTATTTTATGATCATGTGACCATCAACTTTAAACACATGATCAAGGCTCTTTATTATGCTAAAATTAATGTTCTCATGACCATCATTTGGCATCCATATGAATATCTTTGACGATCACATGACCATCAATTTTAAAATAGTTATAGGGACTATCTTTTGAAACTAACACTTGTCATCTTCTTGTTTGTTCTACATTTTATGTGTGCCACATGTCGATTGCTTGGTCTTCTAGGCTCTTTTTATTGGGCTCTGTGGTTATGCCATGCATTGATCCTATATAACCTTTGACTATTCAATGTGGTCTCACTCGATTTAATCTATGTCCTGCACTTAAATGCATGTCATATATTGGGATCTGAGTCATTAAACATGATTGGTTTTTGTACTATACAAAATATTAAGTTAGGCTTGAGACTTAGGATAAAAGGACTAAGATAAGTCCTAAATAAAATATACTAGACCCCATGAATTGATGAGACCTAGGCACAAAGATTTTAGACCAAGGTTATAAACATAAGACAAAATGACCCTATGAATATGACTTAGCATAAGGTATTAACTTAAGGTTTGATTGTATTGACAAAAATGATGGAACTTTGGGATTATGCCTTAGGCTAAGTATTAAAAGTGACCTTACACTTTCACTTGGTAGGGCATTTTATCAGTATAAAGTATTGAAGGACACTTCTCAGGGGGAAAGGGCACACTAAAAAATCCAAAAGATAATCTCAAGGAGAAAGTTTCCATTTACAAACTCTCGAAGGGTATTTTACATAAAGCCTAAAGGTAAATTTAAATATTCTGAAGGGCACATTCAAAATTTCCAAAGGAACATTCTTTTGGGGAAATTATCTTAGACAAAATGTTTAATAAATTTGCTTGAAGACCAAATTTCATAAAAAAAATGTTCGAAGGAAATGTAATGTTTAAAACACAAGTCCTAAAATGGAAATTCTATCAGATAAAATATCTGAAAGAAATCTTGGACAAAAATCTTGAAATATACTTGGCTTAAACAAAAGGTCTAAAGGAAAACTAGCCTAAATATAGAGTCCAAAGGTTATGTTTCAAGGGCTCGAAGGATATTTTTAGAAAACCTGAAGGTATGAGTCCTTTAAAAAAATACTGAAGGATAATATTTGGTAAAAATGCTCTAGATAAAAGTCATAAAGCACTTGGACAAAATATCTAAAATGTGAATCCTGAAGGGAAGAAGCATAACAAAAGGACCTTGTGAATAAAATAAGGAACAAAAAGGGGATAGGTAAATAAGAAGGGACTATGACTGGATGTTATACTAAGGTTTAGTTCTGTTGAAAAACATGGCCAAGACTTAGGACAAAATAATTTAAACAAATTCCTTGACAGTTAAATTTTTCCCTCTTGAAATTAAAATAAAAGCTCCCACCAATTTCAAATTTGAACTAAAGGGTCTAGGCAAAAAATAAGGATAGTCTTTCAAAATTTTAATCAATTATAGAGTAAGGATAGTAAAAGATAAATCAAACATTGAAGTAAAAAATCATTAAGCATGTTCAACCCCAAATGGGATCCATTAAACTTGTAGCTTGAAACACAAATACCCAATGTCAGCACTTTAAATAAGATTAAACCAGAACTATGAACAAATAAGTTAGCCAAACCATGGTGTGGATGATCTTAAAATAAAAAAATTTAATGTTCAATCACACTAATGATACTCTAAAAAAGTGTATTTTAATCTCAAAGTAACAAATTTGCATAATTTGACACATGGGTCCCCATTTTTAAAAATGGGGGTATGTTGACCTTAACAAATGGTGACTTCAAGTGGAAACATAGTAATATGTTATAATTTAGACTGATAATTGATCTACTTATTCCATTTGATTAGATAGCATTATTAAGATCAGTTCAAGGTTAGAATAAATCTTGCACATGTAGAATTAGGATCAAATGTCAAAACTTAGTCATGTTGTGTGTGTGCTTTGATTCCACTTACTAATTCCCAAAGGATTAAGAGGACAACTTCTAGGTTCATGGCTTTGATAATTCACATTGACTTTTAACATGTTTTAGTATTCATTACAGACCATGCTTTAACTCAAGGAAGGCTTGGGCATTGCTCTGCTAATATCTAGACATCCATAACCCTGACAAAGATGCTTTTGGCTCCACTCAAATCCTTACTCTACTACCATCCAAGTATTCATATCCATGATGAAGATTACTAGAATCACCTCTGCTTGGAGAGATTTCAAATTTGTAATAATCTCTTATTTTGGTATTTTTTAGATCATTTTTGACTTTCTAACAAAGTTTGAGAACCATGTTATCCATGTCTAGGGATTTGGTCAAGTGTTTGATTTTCAGACAATCATCCTTGGTTGTAAACTTCATGCTAGGAAATTAATGTTTTTAGTGCAAGCATGACTATGTCTTAATAGTTTAATTTTTCATCCTCTATGTGAAATTCTTCTTAAAACCAAGCTTAGATTAGAAGAAGGTTTAAAATCTCAAGGAAAAATTAACTTATCCATCAATCCTTACCAAATTTTCAAAAGTGCAACATCAAGCTCACATTTCAACAATTAATGATCAACCAATGTTGAGAAGTCATACCCACATTTCTAAAACTATGGAGCTCTTGAGTTGTCTAGATAAAAGTTGAGTTGAGAATTGTCTAAAAGGGCTCATTTAAAATCAAGGAATAAGGCAAAAGAGAACAAAAAAAAAAAAAAACACTATATGTAAACAAGGGACTAGAAAGAAAAATCAAGAAATAAAGAACAAGAAGGAAACAAAATTAAGCCTTATACTAAATGTATAAATCTCTTATCTCCTAGATCAACTAGAAAATTATTTAATTTAATACATAACCTTTAACCATAATTACTTCCATTCAATGGTCTCTTCTTATGGATAGCATCACTTGCATGCTTATGTCTTTTAGGTGATGTCTCCTAGAATCCTATTAGCATGCATAGGTGCATGGATCAAATATTTTAATCTAAGACCCAATCATCTTATTCCTAAATTCTCCTACTTTACAGTAGGATTTTTAGTTTTGTTTCATCCATATATAGATAGTGTCTTATATCATCTTCACTGAATAATGGTAGCTCAACTGGTACCTTTAGATTGATGTCTTCATTAGGTTCTATTCGAGATGGAAATGGACTACCAATATTCATAAAATAATCTTCCAAGACATCCCAAAAGGATTCTTAATCATGATCAATTGAATGGAGTTCATCAAGACTTTCATCATCAAAAACATGTTGGTCCCATACTCTTGACTTCTTGATGAAGTCACATGATACATCTTGAACTAATTCATCCACTTCATCTTCATCTTTGGTGAAGGAAGGAATCCCTTATATCCAATCAAGTTTTAGCTTATCTTGGTTTAGGACCTCCAAAATAATTTCTTCTTTTGACAACTCTAAATCATTAATGAAATCCTCAGATGAGGCATCTATGTGTTGTTCTATCGCATCATCTACCACCTCTAGCTCTCTGATTCCATTTAAGAAATTATGGTATGACCTTTACCAGTGATCATATTCTTCAAGGGTATTCTCTAATTCAAAAATAAATCTATGTGGGATATCATTCTGGCCACCTTTTAAAAAAGATTATCTTGTACTTGATCCATATCCATTTCTAGCAACTCTTCTTCTTCATCTTTAGATATTCTAATGATGATGTCTTATTGGTATTCAATTACAATTTATTTTACATCTTCAGGAATACAAGTCCCCTCATATGCAACTTATTCAATTATCTCACCTTTATCTTCATCTTCATCTAGAAAATCAAAGGCCTACATGAAACATTGGGATGTTCCTATAAAGTTAAATGTTCCTATAACAAGGTCTTGATTGGGCATAGTTTCAAAGGTTTCAAAAATATTGCAATGATCATCCAAACTAATATCATATAAACTCATTTGTATACTTTTAGATGATCCATTATTGTTATTATCATGAGACTTGCTTGGAGGCTTGTTAAACCTTTGAGAAGAGTGGTTTTTATTAGAGCCTTCCCTTGTATTCCCTAATTATTTCTATAACTAATGAAAGTTAGTGCTTAGTTTTTAGATGATTTATAATATCAATTCATTTGAATTATTTGGTGTCTTAGGCTCATGAATTCAAGCATTACTACTAGATGTGGGCCCTATAACTCTATGATTATGTGGATGAAATCCACTAGAAGTGTTATTCAAGAACTCTAAGTTTTGGTCAGGATATGTATGACTCAAGGGAAAGTGGTTTTGAACTAGTGTTAAAGTAGGTATACTAGGGATGACATTTTGAATGGGCCAATTTGAATTGAAATTAGACATAGAATAGACCGTATGACCCTAAGGTTGTATTTGGTCATTAATGATCATAGCTTCAGAATAGGCTCGGGTCAATGTGTTTATGATTGGAAGAGACCTTTTTAGAAACATGGAGGTCATATGATCTATAACATTCTTATAAATTTCTAAGGCTAAAGCCTCATTAGGTCTATATGGGGCTATAAATTTGGTAAACATTTTTTATAACTGAGCTTTATAGGCCCTAATGGTTTCCTTAACATCCCTCTTAATTATGGTCAACTATTGATATAATACATAGGGACTAATGATTTTTCCAATTTGATCAATGAAGACATTGTTAAAGTCATTCCATCTAGTAATGTAGTTCTCAAGTAGGTTGAGAAACCATTCATATGCAACATCTTTGAAAGTAAATGGGATCATTCTACATGCTACATCTTCATGAACTACATTTAACAATCTCAAATCAGCGTTGAATGACTTAATATGATCTTCAGTAGTGACAACATTACTAGGACTAAAATAAGGCAAACATATTTTAGGGTTTCAAGGAATATCATGTATTATACCTGACATGTTGATTGAAGAACCACCTAGCCAAGCCATACCTTGAACACATGAGTATCTTGAATTGGTGAAGTGTTTTTAGAATTTGGGAATCTCAATCACCTAAGACTTACCTTGGGTAATTATATCTTATGACTCTGAGACATATTTAAAATATAATCTATCAAACCAACCTTTGCAAAGTATAATTATTAAGTTTGCATGTTAATCCAATTTTACACAAATATATGTAAAACATGACTATATTTAACTTATTTATCTCAAATATACATGTAGATTGATGAATGAGAGGGATATTTACATCTCTAAGCTTTATTAAACTCAAATTTTCAAAGAACCAGTCAACCTTTGTACAAAATTGCTATTACTAACCTTAAACATGGGAAATACACAAAGCATGATCTACCTTGGCATGAATGTCTATGGATCTTTTAAAAATATCAATATTTGGGTAAAGGAAGCAAAAATACTAGTCTAAAACCATATATATCAATGATCTTCACACAATTATTCTCAAAGAAGCACAAATGTGCAAAGAATACACCAATCTTTGGACATAATTCACCAAAATGAGCAAAGATTCTACAAATTCACAAAGTTGTAACTAGGACCTCCTTATAACACTTGTGGATCTCTACCTGTTGATGCTTCTAAGTGTATCACATGGGATTTTAGTGTTTATAGAACACTTCTAATTTTAAAATTTGAAGAATTCAGATCATGAGCAGTGAATTGTTTTAGATTAAGGTAAAAATAGGTTTTGAAGGGACCCCAAAACCCTATACAATAGGTAGAAAGATAAACCATAAAGCATAACCAGGTTAACAAAAGAACCTGAAAATAGAAAAGTACCAACACCAGGTTAAATAGGGACCTATTACCAACAAATAAGACAAATTAGTCAGCAACAAGGACCTTTAGAAGAATCTTTTAAGTTGTTTTTATTTTTTATGCAAGACCGAAGATTCATAACTAGAGGAGGGACCAAAGGCTTAGACTTCTTTCTCCTAACTACAGTCCATCCATCCTCTACCTTAGCTGCCTCAGCTTCCCATGCCTTAGAATATAATGATCTTTGGTTTCCAGTAGGCATAGAATCCTTGTGAGAATCAACCACAGTCATGTTCTTTGAAAGATCCTCCAAAACAGGGGTTGAGACCAGCACCTCCTCCTCCAGCTCAGCTATATCACTAACCACTGCCTCATCAGAAGTTTCCTTAGAATGTTTCACCACTAATTCCTCTTCATCTTCCAATTTAGATTGTGAACTTTCCTCAATCTCAGACTTGGATTCAGTTGTTGCTTCTAGAGGTTGTTTGTCTGTGTTTTGTTCAGAGGGAACTTTAGGCCACCAAGAAGGTGAACGTCTGGGATTAGAATTCCCAGCAACACAGTGAACAGCAATATGTCTCATCTGGTGACATTTCTAGCATCAAAAAGGGATCCCCTCATTGTCCAAGATTTGTGTCTAGGTACCCCTTGGGGATTCAAGGTGAATCGCCTCAGGAAGGCCCTTGGAAACATCCACATCAACCAGAAATCTTGCACAAGTCAAGTGGAGAGGTTTCACACTATCTTCTTTATATAAAAAATTCCCTATAGCATTTCTAATGGTTTTATGAACTTCCTCTTCCCTCAAGTGTAATGGAATATAAGGTAGTCTCACCCATATTGGGATCTTGTTAAAGGATTCCAAGAGAGGATTAAAATTCTTATGCTAGGGTTTGGCCATAAGAGGGAATCTGCCCTACCAAGAAAAATTATTGTGACACAATATAGATTTCCTATCTTCAGGGCTGTTAAATATTATAATAAAAAACCCCTGGCACAGGGAAGGATTTGACCGTCTTTAATATGCATCTAGTTCTTGGAAATCCAATTCTTTAGATTTGTAAGAGAGGGCCAGAAACCACGGAAGTGAAAAATTGCAGCACAAGAGGAAAACCATTCTTCCAATTGAAAGATTTTTTCCACTAAATTAGGGTCTAGAGATACCCTAATAGATTTCAAAGCACTTACCAGTGAGACATGGGTAGGCCCAAATGATTTGTGAGGCAAAGCACCATGTAAATCCACTTCAAAGGCTGCCACATCCCCATAAGTTCTTCCCCCTAGTCCATACCCTAAACTGGAAGCATTGGCAAAATGCAAGTCCGTTGAATCTCCTCCCCCCACAGAAAACATTTCTTTAGGGGTAATCAGATCCCTCCCCTTACTAGTAGAAGGATCCCCACCCATGATGGTATCCATAGCCACTTCGGCTGCCGGAACCATGGTAGTTGATTTCAAATTTGGGCATAATTTGGGTGCGCATAGAGCTATGCTATCATCTTGAGACTTTATGAGCAGTGAATTGTTATAATCTAGTTACCTGTGATGAAATATTGGTAAAATAAGTAAATTATTCCACAATGTTTGTATTAGTTGGTGGTTGGGATCCACCTTGGCCTTATATTTAGAAATAATAAGGTTATATATGCTTATTAGTATGAATAATGCTCAAATTCTATGTCTAAATACTAATCTATGTGAATATTTACAAGGATATTTAAACTAAAGTGATATGGTTAAAAAACATAAGTAAAAAGGCAGGGTAAGGTAAAGAAAAGTATTTTTGATCTTCATCTCAGACATCATGACAAAGTTTAATTATTTCATAGGCATGCACTTAAAACTAATATATAAATTAATTCAATGTAAGCTCAAATCACAACATATATCAGGAAAAATTCTAAGGAAGATCTGAAATAATGCAAATAAGAATCATGTTTACTTTAAAGTTTTACTCCTTTAAGTAGATGTCTAATGCACACATGTAAATGTAGGGAAAATAAAATTAAGCAAACTCAGGAACCTTCATTTAACCAAGTAGATGCAAAAATTAACAATTCTACATTCAAAAGGTTTGTGCCAAGAATTCAAAAGAACTATTCAAATCTAAGATTTAGAAAAAATAATTGAGAGAGAAACCATATAGCAAATGATACACATAAATTCAAACAATATTTTAAGAATTCCTTGCTTACATTAATATCTCAAAAGTATACAAGTTTTGGCTCACAACTCCCTCCCTTTTGATAATTTATAATGTTCCTTTTATAGGATGTAAGGAAGCATGCCAATCAACCCTAATCCAATTACATTTGTACAAGTGCATAGGATAGGTGTCTTTTCAAATGTTATAAAACAAATGATCTTTTCTAGTGTACTAACATATAAACAACATGCTCTTATAAATTGCACATGTTCATATAAAAGAAGATCCTATTTCAAGATATTTTTTAATGCTAGATATAATAGGAATATTCCTATTTCATCTTATTCAAGGACTATTAGATAATGATGTGATCTACAATTATTGTATGGTATTCATTATTCTTGGATGTTACCTCGTAAAAGTATGATTCCATCTTCCAACTACTTGAAGATAAGCAGTGCTCTAATGACATAGTTAGTTCAAATATTATGAGCTTAGATCCCAATCCTTTATAATACCAAGTCTGTAGGGTCTCTAATTTGGCCCATTACACTCATATATAGCTTTAGATGGAAATTCCATGTCATCTTGGGTTATTCTGTTCATGATTATCTAAAAATGATTATTGCCCTTTAAAATTTGGATCCAAGTTTATTGTGGTAAAATTGACATTATCGTGGCCATCATTTGATGTCCACGAGAACATCTTTGATATTCATGTGACTATCAATTTTAAACATATGAACTAAGCTCTTTACTATGTTAAAATTTATGTCCTCATGAATATTATTTGACATCCTTGGGAACATATTTGATGGTCACATGACTGTCAATTTTAAACACATGATCATGGTTCTTTACCATGTTAAAATCAAAGTCCTCATGACTATCATTTGACATCTAAACTAACATATTTGATGGTCATATGATCATAAATTTTAACATAGTTATGGGGACTATCTTCCAAGCCTACTAGTTTTCATCTTCAGGTTTGTTGTTCATTTTGTGTGTGCCACATGTTGACTAATCAATCTTCAAGGCTTTTTGTACTGGGCTCCACAATTATGCCACATGTCAATCCTATGAAGCCTTTAACTATTCAATGTGGTCTCTATCCATTTGATCTATGTTTTATGCTTAAACTCATGCCATATATTGGGATCTAAGTAGCTAAATGTGATTGGTCATTGCATTTTACAAAAGATTAAGTTAGGCTTGAGACTTAGGATAAAAGGATTAATCTAAGTCCTAAATAAAATATATGAGACCTCATGAATTGATGGAACATAGGCATGAATATTTTGGACCAAGGTTATAAACATAGGATAAAATGACCCCACGAATATGACTTACCATAAGGTCTTAACATAATGTTTCATTGTATAGACACACACAATGGAACTTTGGGATAATGCCTTAGGCTAGGTAATAAAAGTGCCCCTGCACTTTCACTTGGTAAGGAATTTTCTCAGGATAAAAGTCTCAAAGGGAACTTCTCATGGGGGAAGGGCACATTCAAAAAGCCAAAGGATAATCTTAGGGAGAAAGTGTCCATTTCAAAATTTCCAAAGGGTATTTTACACAAATCTCGAAGGTCACTTTCAAGAATCTAAAGAGCACATTCAAAAGTTCTGAAGGATCATTCTTTCAAGGAAATTATCTCAGACAAAATGTTAGACAAATTTACCTAATGACCAAATTTTGTTAGAAAAAATGTCTAAAGGTAATGGAATGTTGAAAACACAACTCTTGAAAGGGCACTTCTGTCAGAAAAAATGTCCAAAATAAATCTTGGACAAAAATCTTGTAAGATACTTCACTTAAATAAAGGGTCTAAAGGAAAATTGGCCTAAACATGCAGTTTGAAGGATATGTTTCAAGGGCTCAAAGGATATTTTTAGGAAACCTAAAGGGTATGTGACCTTTACAAAAATCATGAAGGATAATCTTTATTAAAAATTCTAGGGATAAAAGTCCTTCATCACTTTGACAAAGTATCTAAAACATGAATCCTAAAGTTAGAAGCATAACGAAAGGAATTTGTGAATAAATGGACCAAAATGGGGCTCGAGACATAAGAAGGGACTAGGAATGGATTTTATACTAAGGTTTGGTTATGTTAAAAAACATGACCAAACTTTAGGACAAAATAATTTAAACAAAGTCCTTGACATTTAAATTGTTCCCACTTGAAATTAAAATAAAAGATCCAACCAATTTTAAATTTGAACTAAAGGGTCTAGGAAAAACATTAGGCTAGGGTTTCAAAATGTTAATCAATTATAGACCAAGGCTAGTAAAATATTGATTAAATATTGAAGTACAGAAACCCTAAGCATGTTCATCCCCATATGGGCTCCATTAAACCTACAGCCTAAAACATAAATACCCAATGTTAGCACTTTAGATATGATGAAACTAGAACTATGAAAAAATAAGTTAGCTAGACCATGGTGTGGAGGATATTAAAATTAAAAAACTAAGTGGAATCATGACAATGATACTCTAACCAAGTGAATTTTAATATTAAAGGAATAAATTTTCGCATAATTTGACACATGGGTCCCCATTTTTAGAAATAGGGGTATGTTGACCTCAATAAATGCCAACTTCTAGGGGAAATATAATAATATGTTAGAATTCAGAGACTTGTTCAGACTAATAATTATTCTACTTATTTCATTTGATCAAGCACCATTATTAAGACCAGTTCATGGTTAGAATAAATATTCACATGCAAAATTAGGATCAAACATCCAAACTCAATTATGTTCTGTGTGTGCTATGAATCTACTTACTGATTGCCAAAGAATTTAGAGGACAACTTCCAGGTTCATGGCTTTGATCATTCACATTGAATTTCAACATGTTTGAATATTCATCAATGACCATGTTTTAGCTCAAGGAAGGTTTGGGAATTTCTCTACTAACAACCAAACATCCATATCCCTTACAGAGATGTCTTTGTATCCACTCAAGGCCTTGCTCTACTGCCAACTAGGAGTCCATAGCCCCAATAGAGATTACCATAATCACCTCTACTTGGAAAGATTATAAATTTGCACTAAGATCTTATTTTTGAACTTTTTTGATCATTTTTGACTTTCTAGCAAAGTTTGAGAACAAGGTTATCCAGGTTTAGAGATTTGGTCAAGTGTTTGATTTTTAGACAATTATCCTTGGCTGTAAACTTTGTCCTAAGAAATTAATGTTTTTTTAGTGCAAGCATGACTATGTCCTAATAGTTTAATCTTTCATCTTATATGTGCAATTGTTCTTAAAACCAAGATTAGATCAAAACAAGGTTTAAAATATCAAGAAATAATTAACTTATCCATCTGTCCTTGCCATTTTTTCAAAACTACAACATCAAGCTCACATTTCAACAATCCATGATCAACCAATGTTGAAAAGTCATACCCACATTTTTGAAACTATGGAGCTCTTGAGTTGTCTAGATAAAACTTGAGTTGAGAATTGTCTAAAAGGTCATATTTAAAAGAAAAGAATAATACAAGAGAGATCAAATAAAAAAATAGAGACTATATACAAACAATGGATAGGAAAGGAAAAAATAAGAAACAAAGAATAAGAAGGAAACTAAACTAAGACCTATACTAACTACATAAAGCACTTACCTCCTAGATCAAATGGAAAATTATTTAATTTACTACATAACCTTGAACCATAATTATTTCCATTCAATGGTATCTTCTTGTGGATAGGATAACTTGAATTCTTGTGGACTCTAAGTGATGTGGCTTGGTCTCCTATCAACATCCATAGGTGTATAGATCAAATATTTGAATCCAAGGCCCAATCATCTTCCTCCTAAATTCTCCTACTTTGTAGTAGGTGTGTTAGTTCCTTTTTCATATATAGACAGATATTGGCTTATATCATCTTCACCCAATAATGGTAGCTTGGCTAGTATCTTTAGGCTGAAATCTTCATTAGGTTCTTTCTAAGGTAGAAATGGACTACCAATATTCCTACAAAAATCTTCTATGTCATCCCAAAAGGCTTCTTCATCTTGATCAATTGAATGGAGTTCACCAGGAATTTCATCATCAAAAACATGTTGGTCCCATCCTCTTGACTTCTTGATGAAGTCACATGATAATTCTTGATCTGATTCACCCACTTCATCTTCACCTTTACCAAAGGAAGGAATCTCTTCTATCTAATTAGGTTCCATCTTATCTTGGTTTAGGACATCCAAAACAATGTTGTCTTGTGCCAACTCTAGATCATTGGTGAAATCCTCATATGAGGCATCCATGTGTTGTTCTATCCCATCATCTACCAGCTCTAGCTCTAGGAGTCCATTTAATAAATCATGGTATGACCTATACCACTGATCATCTTATTCAAGGGTATTCTCTACTTTAGAAATAAATCTACATGGGTTATTATTCTAACCACCTTCTAAAAAAAATCATCTTATACTTGATCTGTATCCATTTATATCAACTCCTATTATTCATCTATATATTTTATAATGATGATGTCTTATTAGTATTCAACTAAAATTTATTTTACATCTTCTAGAATACAAGTCCCCTCATATGTAGCTTCTTTAATTAGATCATCTTCATCTTCATCTTCATCTTCATCTTTGTCTAGAAAATCAACGTCTTGCATGAAACCTTGGGATGTTCCTATAACAAGGTCTAGATTAGGTACAATTTTAAAGGTTTTATAAATATTTTAATGATTAGCCAAAAAAATATCATAGAAACTCATTTATATGTTTTTAGATGATCCATTATTGTTTCTATCATGAGCCCTGCTTGGAGGCCTATTGAACCTTTGAGAAGAGTGGTTTATGTCAGAACCTTCCCTTATATTCCCTAATTGTTTATGAAACTAATGAAAGTTATTTCTCAATTTTTGGACCATTTCTAATATCAAGTCATTTGAATTTTTTGGTGTCTCAAGATCATGCATTAGATCATTACTACTACATGTGGGCACTAGAGTTTTATAATTCTATGGATGAAATCCACTAGTAGTGTTATTTAGGAATTTTAGGTTTTAGATAGGATATGTATGAATCAAGGTAAAATGGTTTTGAAGTGGTGTTAAAAAAGTTATAGTAGGGATGATATTCTGAATGGGCCAATTTGAATTGACATTAGGTATGGAATACACCATCTGACCCTGAGGCTACGTTTGGTTATTGATGATCACAGCTTCAGAATAGGCTCAGGTCAATGTGTTTATGATTTGAAGAGACATTTTCAAAAACATGGAGGTCATGGGATCTATAACATCTTTATAAATTTCTAAAGCTAGAGCCTCATCAGGTTTATAAAGGGCTATAGTTGTGTTGAACATTTTATGGAACTGAGCATGAAAGGCCCTGATGGTTTCATTAACATCCCTCTTAATTATTGTGAACTACTAATACAAGACACATGGACTATTGATTTTTCCAATTTGATCAATGAAGACATTTTAAAATTCATTCCAACTAGTAATGTATTTCTCAGGTAGGTTGAAAAACCATTCATATGCAAAATATTTGAAAGTAAATGGGAACAATCTACATGTTACATCTTCAGGAACTACATTTAATAATCTCAAAGTAGCCTTGAATGAATTAATATGTTCTTTTATAGTGACAACATTATTAGGACTAAAAAAAGACAAATATATTTTAGGGTTTTGAGGAAGATCATGTATTATGCTTGACACATTGATTGAAGACCCACCTAGCCAAGCCATACCTTAAACACATGATTACCTTGAATTGGTGAAATGCTTTGAGACTTTGGGAATCTATCTCACCTAATACTCACCTTGGGTAATTTTATCTTATGACTTCAAAATCTATTTAAAATATGATGTATCAAACCAACCTTTGCAAAGTAAAATGATTAAGTTTGCATGTTAAGCCAATTTTTCACAAATATATGTAAATCATGACATATTTAACTAATTTATCTCAAAGATACATATATATTGATTAATGAGAGGGATATTTACATCTCTAAGCTCTAATGAACTCAAATTTTTAAATAACCAGTCAACCTTTGTATAAAATTTCTATTGCTAACCTCAAATGTCAAATTTACATAAATCATGAACTACCTTTGCAAAAATGTCTATGGATCTTCAAAGAATATTTATCTTTGGCTAAAAAATCCCAAATATTGGTATTAAAAAATAAATATCAATGATCTTTACATATTTATGCTCAAAGAAGCACAAATATGCAAAGAATTCACCAATCTTTGGACATAATTCACTAAAATGAGCAAAAATTCTACAAATTCATAAAGATCTAACTAGGCCCTCCTTATAGCACTAGTGAAACTCTATATATTGATTCCTCTAAGTGTATCATAGGTGTTTTTATTATTTATAGAAAACTTCTCATTTTAGAATTCAAAGAATTTAGATCATGAGTAACAGGTTGTGGTAATATGGTTACCTATGATGAAATAGCAGTAAAGCAAGGAAATTATTCCACAATATTTATATTAGTTGGTGGTTAGGAGCCACCTTGGCCTTATCTTTGAAAATAATAAGGTGATCTATGCTGATTATTATTAATTATGCTCAAATTTTTATTCTAAATACTAATCTATGCGAATATTTATAATGATATTTAAACTAAAGTGACCTGGTTAAAAAAAGAAGTTAAAAGGTAGGTGTAGTCATATAAAATGTCAAAACTGGTAGCTTGAGTGTGGCTTGTGACATCCAACCCATAGGTCCCTCTTTCATGCTCTCATGACCCTTCTAGACACCTTTTTTATTATTCCCAGTCATCTATAGACTTCTAACACTTGATTCTAGATTAGCTAGGCTGCATTTCCCATGTTAATTCCATCCCCTTGGTCCCACACCTATAGAATAGAAGTGCCCAACTTTGACTATAGTGTCTGACCTTAGGGTGTCCTATTTTGTCTCTCTTGTCTAATTGTATTTTCATCTCTAATGGTTATTTCCTTCTAGTTAATTTCCTTCATCTTATTGGCCTAGCATGAATACATTTGACCCATGACCAATAGATCTCTATACAAGCTCATTCAAAGTTCATTTATAAGGAGGTCAGAAAATATTACAAAGTAAGAAAGAATATAATCAAAATCACTGAGGTAAATTTCCCTATTTTTTGCATATAGCCATCCAATATAGCTACAAACATATCCAAATCTTTACACCAGTCCCTAGCCACCTCAAACACACCCAATTTAGCATTTTTACATTTGCATTCACTATTTCACAAAGCACATTAAGTGGTATAACTACATATGGATTGATCCCTCTTCAGAGTATTGGTATGTAAGTAGTGTGCCCCACATAAGGGGTATGGATACATGTTCAATGCATCTTACACACACTAACCCCCCCTTTTTTCTTAATTTTTATCAAATCATAATGAAGTCTAGGGTTTGAAGATTAAAATAGCTCTACAAGAAGTTCTGTAGACTTTCAATAGTTGAGATTTCATAGCAGGTTCACAAAAGGACAATGATCAAAACCTAAAAAATTTAGGTCTTTGTGAGTAGTTTGGACAACATCGGTAGAAGTGGACAACAATGTCACACCCTATGGTTTCCTATTTTGGTGCTCCTATCCTTTCACAAAATGAAAGCTAGGACTTGATTTGTGACACTGACCAAATCTTGCATAACCAATATCAGACACTAAAATATCTATTTTAATTTATTTTAAGTCTTATTTTCTCTATATTTGTTGCTATTTATAGAAAGGTTAAAAATATAAATAAATTATACAAATTAGTAGTTAAATTATTAAAATATTATTTATTGATTTATTTATTCTAGACCCTAACTAAATTAGGAATAAGATTCCATTATTCTCAAAATAGTTAAATTAACAAGGTAAGGTAGAGAAGAAAAGTGTTGTTGATATTCATCTCAAGAATCATGACAAAGTTCAAGTGTTTCCTAGGCATGCACTTAAAACAAATATATGAAGTAAATTAGCTTAAAACTCAAATCACAACATATAACAGGCAAACTTCTAGAAAGATCTAAAATAATACAAATAAGAACCATGTTTACTTTAAATTTTTACTCCTTTAAATAGATATATGATGCACATCTACAAATGTAGAGCAAATAAAATGAAGAAAACTTAGAAACCTTCAATTAACCCAGTAGATGCACAAGTTAACAATTTTTCATTAAAAAGGTACATGTTAATAATTCAAAAGAACCATTCAAATCTAAGATTTAAAACCAAAAATTGAGAGACAAACGATATAGAAAATGATACAAACAAATTCAGATAATCTTTTCAAAATTCCTTGTTTGCATTAATAGCTCATAAGTATACAAGTTTTGGCTCAAAACTCCCTACCTTTTGACAATGTATAATGTTTTTTATAGGATGTAAGGAAGCCTGCCAATTAGCTCTTATCCAATTAAATTTGTACAAGTGCATATGAAAAGTGTCCTTTCAAATGTTCTAGAACAAATAATCTTTGCTAGTGAACTAACCTATAAACAATGTGCTCTTACAAATTGCACATGTTCATATAAAAGAATATCCTATTTCAAGATATTATTCAATGCTAGTTATAACATGGATATTCCTATTTCATCTATTTTAGGGACTACTAGCTGATGATGCACTAGTTGTTATAAGGTCTTTGTTATTCTCAAATGTTTCCCCATACAATCATGATTCCATCTTTCAAATGCTAGAAGATAAGCAGTGCTCTAATGGTGTAGTTAGTTAAAACATTGCAAGCTTATAGCCCAACCCTTTATAATATCGGGTCCGCAAGGTCTCTAATTTGGCCCATTGAACTCATATATAGCTTTATGTGGTAATTCCATGGTGTCTTAGGTTATTATGTTCATCATTATTCAAAAATGATTGTTTACCTTTAAAATTTGGATGCAAGTTTACTATGTTAAAATTGACATCCTCATAGTCATCATTTGACGTCCATGGGAACATCTTTAATGGTCACGTGATCATCAATTTTAAACACATGAACTAGGCTCCTTAATTTTTTAGAATTTATGTCTTCATGACCATTATTTTATGTTTGTGGGAATGTCTTTGATGATCACATGATTGTCAATTTTAAACACATGATCGAGGCTCTTTACTATGTTAAAATTGATGTCCTCATGACTATCATTTGACATCCACTGGAACATCTTTGATGGTTGCATGACCATAAATTTTAACATAGTTATGGGGATTGTTTTCCAAGCCTGTCACTTGTCATCTTTTGGTTTTTTCTTCATTTTTTGTGTGCCACATGTCAACTTCTTAATCTTTTGGGCTCTTTGTACTAGGCTCCGTGGTTATGCCACATTTCAATCCTATGTAACCTTTAACTATTCAACATTGTCTCTCTCTATTCGATCTATGTCCTCCACTTAAATGAGTGTTTTAGATTGGGATCTGAGTAGATGAACATGATTGGTCCCTTCATTTTACAAAAGATTAAGTTATTCTCAAGCCTTGGGATAAAAGGATTAAGCTATCTTAAAAAATATATATGGGACCCCATGAATTGATGGGACCTATGTACAATGATTTTGCACCAAGGTTATAAACATAGGAAAAAAGGACCTCATGAATATGAATTAGCATAAGGTCTTAACATAATGTTTCATTGAAAAAACAAACATGATGGAACTCTAGGATAATTCCTTAGGTTAAATAATATAATTAACCCTATATTTTCACTTGGTATGGCATTTACTCAAGATAAAAGTATTGAAGGGAACTTCTCATGGGGGAAGGGCATATTCAAAAATCCAAAGGATAATCTCAGGGATCAAGTGTCCATTTCAAAATTTGTGAAGGGTATTTCACACAAAGCTTGAAGGGCAATTTCAATACTCTGAGTGGCACATTTGAAAGTTTTGAAGGATCATTCTTTCAAGGAAATTGTCTCAGATAAAATGTCTAAAATTTTTATCTAAAGACCAAATTTAATTAGAAAAATGTTTGAAGGAAATGGAATTTTTAAAACACAAGTCCCAAAAGGGAACTTCTATCAGATAATTTTTTTGAAATAAATCTTGGATAAAGAGCCTGAAAGATACTTGGCTTAAATAAAGGGTCAGAAGGAAAATTGGCCTAAACATAAAGTTTAAAGGATATGTTTCAAGGGATTGAAGGATATTTTTAAAAAACCCAAAAGGGATGTTCCCTTCAAAAAAATATTGAAGGATAAGCTTTGGTAGAAATGTTTAGGATAAAAGTCCTTAATCACTTGGATAAAATATATGAAACATGAATCTTGAAGGGCAGAAGTATAACAAAAAGACCTTGTGAACAAAAGAAGGATAAAAAGGGGTTCAAGACATAATAATGGACTAGGCATGGCTGTTATCCTATGGTTTGGTTGTGTTCAAAAACATGACCAAGCCTTAAGACAATATGTTAAACAAAGTCTTTGACATTTAAATTGTTCCCACTTAAAATTAAAATAAAATCTCCCACCAATTTTAAATTTGAACTAAAGGGTCTAGGTAAAACAGTAGGATAGGGTTACAAAATATTAATCAATTATAGACCAAGGCTAGTAAAATATTGATTAAACATTGAAGCACAAAAATCCTAAGCATGTTCATCCCCATATGGGCTCCATTAAACCTACAACCTAAAACACAAATACCCATTGTCAGCACTTTAGATAAGATTAAACCAGAACTATGAACAAATAAGTTAGTTAGACCATGGTGTGGATGATGCTAAAATTAAAAAAAATATGTGCAATCATGCTAATGATACTCTAACCAAATGGATTTTAATCACAAAGGAACAAATTTTCATAATTTGACACATGGGTTCCCATTTTCAGAAATGGGGGTATGTTGACCTCAACAAATGGTGACTTCTAGGGGAAACATAGTAATATGTTATAATTTAGAGACTCTATTTTATAATGATAACTAAGCTACTTATTTCATTTGATCATGCATCATTATTAAGATTAGTTCATGGTTAGAATAAATCTTGCACATGAATAATTAGGATCAAACATCAAAACTCAATCATGTTGTGTGTGTGCTTTGATTCCACTTACTGATTGTCAAAGGATTTAGAGGATAACTTCCAAGTTCATGGATTTGATCATTCACATTGAATTTTAACATGTTTGAATATTTATTAAGGACTATGCTTTAGCTCAAGGAAATCATGGACATTGCTCTACTAACAACCAAACATCCATAGCCCTGATAAGGATGCCTTTGGATCCACTCAAGGCCTTACTCCACTTCCATCTAGGCATCCGTAGCCCTAATGGATATTACCAGAATCACCTCTGCTTGAAGAGCTTTTAAATTTGAAATAAGCTCTTATTTTTTTAATTTTTAGATCATTTTTTTTTCAATCAAAGGTTGGGAACTAGGTTAGCTAGGTTTAGGGATTTGGTCAAATGTTTGATTTTTAGACAATCATCCTTGGCTATAAATTTTGTTCTAGACAATTAATGTTTTTTTAGTGAAAGCATGATTGTGTTCTAATAGTTTAATCTTTCATCCTATATGTGCAATTTTTATAAAAACCAAGCTTAGATCATAATAAGGTTTAAAATCTCAAGGAATAATTAACTCATCCATCAGTCCTTACCATTTTTTCAAAACTACAACATCAAGCTCACATTTCAACAACCCATGATCAACCAATGTTGAGAAGTCATACCCACATTTCTAAAACTATGGAGCTCTTGAATTATCTAGATGAAAATTGAGCTGAGAATTGTCCAAAAGAGCTTATTTAAAAGTAAGGAATAAGGCAAGAGAGAACAAACAAGAAAAATAGACACTATATACAAATAAGGGACAAGAAATAAAAATTAATAAACAAAAAAAAGAAGGAAATTAAACTAAGCCCTATAATAACTACATAAATCACTTAACTCCTAGATCAAATGGAAAATTATTTAATTTAATACATAACCTTGAACCATAATTACATCCATTCAAAGTTCTCTTCTTGTGGATAGGAGAAATTTCATGCTTGTGTCTTCTAAGTGATGTGGCCAGTCTCCTATCAGCATCTATAGGTGCATGAATTGAATATTTGAATCCAAGACCCAATCATCTTATTCCCAAATTCTCCTACTGTGTAGTAAGAGTTATAGTTCTATTTAATCCATAGATAGATAGTGGCTTATATCATCTATACTCAATAATGGTATCTCAGCTAGTACCTTTAGATTGATGTCTTCATTAGGTTCTTTTTGAGGTAGAAATGGATTACCAATCTTCATTTAAAAATATTTCAAATCATCCCAAAAGGCTTATTTATCTTGATCAATTAAATAGAGTTCATTAGGAATTTCATCATCAGAAACATGTTGGTCCCATACTTTTGAATTTTGATGAAGTCACATGATAATTCATAATCTGATTCACCCACTTCATCTTCATATTTGATGAAGAAAGGAATATATTATATCCAATCAAGTTTAAACTTATCTTGGTTTAGGACCTCCAAAATAATGTCATCTTCTAGAAACTCCAGATCATTGGTGAAATCCTTAGATGAGCCATCCATGTGTTATTCTATCCCATCAACTACCATCTCTAGCTCTTTGATTCCATTTAATAAATCATGGTATGACATATACTAGTCATCATATTCTTCAAGGGTATTATCAACTTCATAAATAAATCTACATGGGCTATCATTATGGCCACCTTATAAAAAAATATCATATTGTACTTGATTTGTATCCATTTTGAGCAACACTTCTTCTTCATCTACAGATGTTTTAATGATGATGTATTATTGGTCTTCAATTAAAATTTATTTTACATATTTAGGAATACAAGTCTCCTTAGATGAAACTTCTTCAATTGGCTCACCTTCATCTTCATTTTCATCTTCATCTTGAAAATCAAAGGCCTGCATGAAACCTTCAGATGTTCTTGCAAAGCCAGATGTTCCTGTAGCAAGGTCTTGATTAGGCACAATTTTATAGGTTTCAAAAATATTAAAATAATCAACCAAAACAATATCATAGAAACTAATTTGTATTATTTTAGATGATTCATTATTATTTCTATCATGAGACTTGCTTGGTGTCCTATTAAACCTTTGAAAAGAGTGGTTTCTATCAGAGCCTTCCCTTGTATTCTCTACTTGTTTTTGAAACTAATGAAAGTTAGTGATTAATTTTTGGACCATTTCTAATATAAATTTATTTTAATTTTTTGGTGTCTCAAGCTCATGCATTGGAGCATTACTACTATCTATGGGCACTAGAGTTCTATGATTCTATGGATGACATCCACTAGTAGTGTTATTCAAGAACTCTAGGTTTTGGCTAGGATATGTATGACTCAAAGTAAAATGGTTTTTAACTAGTGGTAAAGTAGGTATACTAGGGATGCCATTCTAAATGGACTAATTTGAATTAACATTAGGCATGAAATACACCATCTGACCTTGAGGCTACATTTGGTCATTAATGATCACAGCTTCAGAATAGGGTTAGGTCAATGTGATTATGTTTATAAGAGACATTTTAAAAAACATGGAGGTCATGGGATATATATCATCTTTATAAATTTCTAAGGCTAGAGTCTTGTCAGGTTTAGAAGGGGCTATAGTTCTACTAAACATTTTTAGAACCAAGCATTAAATGCCTTGATGGTTTCATTAACATCCCTCTTAATTATGGTGAAATACTGATACAAGGCATAAGGACTAATGATTTTTCCAATTTGATCAATGAAAACTTTGTTGAAGTCATTCTAGATAGTAATGTATTTCTCAGGTAGGTTGAGAAACCATTCATATGCAACATCTTTGAAAATAAATGGGAACAATTTATATGATACGTCTTCATGAACTACATTTAACAATATCAAAGTAACCTTGAATGGATTAATATTATATTCAATATTAACAACATTATTAGGAATAAAAAAAGGCAAATATATTTTGGGGTTTTGAGGAAGATCATGTATTATACATGGCACATTGATTGAAGAACCACCTATCCAATCCATACCTTGAACACATGAGTACCTTGAATTGGTGAAGTGTTTTGAGACTTTGGGAATCTTGCTCACCTAAGACTCACCTTGGGTAAATCCAACTTATGAATTTGAAACTTGTTTAAAATATGATATATCAAACCTTTGTACAAAATTACTATCACTAACCTTAAACATGGGAAATACACAAAGCATGAACTACCTTTGCACAAATGTTTATGGATCTTCAAAGAATATCGATATTTAGATAAAGGAAGACCAAATACTAGTCTAAAACCATAAATATAGATGATCTTTACATAATTATTCTCAAAGAAGAAAAAAATATGTAAAGAATACACTAATCTTTGGACATAATTCACCAAAATGAGCAAAGATTCTACAAATTCACAAAGATCTAACTAGGCCCTCCTATCTATAGTAGAGCTCTGTCTGTTGATGCATCTAAGTGTATCACAGGTGCTTTTAGTGTTTATAAAATACTTCTCATTTTAGAATTCAAAGAATTCAGATCATGAGTAGCAGTTTGTGGTAATTTGGTTACCTATGATGAAATAGTAGTAGAGCAAGAAAACTATTCCATAATATTTATATTAGTTGGTGGTTGGGAGACACATTGGATTTATCTTTGAAAATAAGGTGATTTATGCTAATTAGTACGAATTATGCTCAAATTCTAGTTCTAAAGACTAATCTATGCAAATATTTATAATGATATTTAAACTAAAGTGATCTAGCTAAAAAATAAGTAAAAAGGTAGGGTAAGGGAGAGAAGAAAAGTGTTGTTGATCTTCATTTTAGACATCATGACAAAGTTTAAGTGTTTCCTAGGTATGCACTTAAAACCAATATATGAAGTAAATCAGCTTAAGCTCAAATCACAACACATCAGAAATAATTCTAAGGAAGATCTAAAATAATGATAATAAGAACGACATTTACTTTAAATTTTTACTGCTTTAAGCAAATCACTGATGCACATATACAAAAGTAGAGAAAATAAAATGAATCAAAATCAAGAACCTTCAATTAACCTAGCAAATGCACAAGTTAAAAATTCTACATTCAAAGGTACATGCCAAAAATTCAAAATAACTATTCAAATCTAAGATTCAAAAAAAAAAAAAACAATTCAGAGAAAAACCATATAGGAAATGATACAAACAAATTCAAACAATCTTTTTAGAATTCCTTGCTTGCATTAATAACTCAAAAGTATACAAGTTTTGGCTCAAAACTCCCTCTATTTTGACAATTTATAATGTTCCTTTATAGGATGTAAGGAAGCATGTCAATCAACCCTAATCCAATTACATTTATATAATTGCTTAAGATAGGTGTCATTTAAAATGTTCCAAAACAAATGATCTTTCCTATATAAAACATTCTCTTACAAATTGTACATGTCCATATAAAATAATATCCTATTTCAATATATTATTCAATGCTAGCTACAATAGGAATATTTCTATTTCATCCGATTTAAGGACTACTAGATGATGATGTGCTCTACAATTATTGAAAGGTTCTCATTGTTCTTTGGATTTTTCCCCATACAATCATGATTCCATCTTCAAATTTCTCAAATATAAATAGTGCTCCAATGGCATAGTTAGTTCAAACATTGTGAGCTTAGATCCCAACCCTTTATAATATTAGGTCTGTAGCATCTCTAATTGAGCCCATTGTAATCATATATAGCTTTACATGGTAATTCCATGGAATCCTAGGTTATTTTATTCATCATTATTCAAAAATGATTATTGCCATTTAAAATTTGGATCTAGGTTTACTATGTTCAAATTGACGTCCTCATGACCATCATTTGACATTCATGGGAATGTCTTTGATGGTCGCATGACCATCAATTCTAAACACATGAACTAGGTTCCATACTATGTTAAAATTGATTTCCTTGTGACCATTATTTGACATATGTGGGAATGTCTATGACAATAAATTTTAAACACATGATCAGGGTTGTTTACTATGTTAAAATTGAAGTTCTCATGACCATCATTTGACATCCATGAGAACATATTTGATGGTCACATGACCGTCAATTTTGACATAACTATGGGGAATGTCTCATAATCCTTCCATTTGTCATCTTCTAGTTTGTTCTTCATTTTTCATGTGCCATATGTTGACTGCTTGGTCTTCTAGGCTCTTTATACTGGGCTCCATAATTATGGCACATGTCGATCTTGTGGAACCTTTGACTATTCAATGTGGTCTCTCTTCATTCGATCTATGTCCTCTACTTAAACATGTGTCATAGATTGGGATACAAGTAGCTAAACATGATTGATCCTTGCAATTTACAAAATATTAAGTTAGGCTTGAGACTTATGATAAAAGGATTAAGCTAAGTCCTTAACAAAATATATGGGACCTCATGAATTGATGGGACCTAGGCACAAATATATTGGACCAAGGTTATAAACATAGGAAAAAATGACCCTGTAAATATGACTTAGCATAAGGTATTAACATAAGGTTTCAATGTATAAACAAACATGATGTAACTTTGGGATAAATCCTTAGGTTAAGTAATAAAAGTGACCCTACACTTTCACTTGGTAGGGCATTTTCTTGAGACAAAAAGTCCTGAAGGGAACTTCTCATGGGGGAAAGTGTACAAGTAAAAAATTAAAGGATAATATTAGGGAAAAAGTGTCCATTTCAAAACTCCCAAAGGGTATTTTACACAAATCCCAAAGGATACTTTCAAGAATTAAAAGGGCATATTTGAAAGTTCTAAAGGATCATTCTCTTAGGGAAATTGTCTCTTACAAAATATCTGACACATTTCCCTAAAGATTAAATTTTTTCAAAAAATTGTCTAAAGGAAATGAAATGTTAGAAAAAAATCCTGAAAGGGCACTTCTATTGGATAAAATATCTACATGAAATCTTGAACAAAAAGCTTGAAAGATACTTGGCTTAAACAAAGGGTCTAAAGGAAAATTGGCCTAAACATAAAGTCTGAAGGATATTTTTCAAGGGATCGAAGGATCTTTTTATAAAAAATGAAGGGTATGTGCCATTCACAAAAATATTGAAGGATAAGCTTTGAAAATCATGCTAGGGACAAAATTACAAAAACACTTGGACAAAGTATCCAAAACATGAATCCCAAAGGGTATAAACATAACAAAAGGACCTTGTTAATAAAAGAAGGACCAAAAAGGGGCTTAGGACATAAGAAGGGACTAAGCATGGATGTTATACTAAGGTTTGGTTGTGTTGAAAAATTTACCAAGCTTTAGGACAAATAATTTAAATAAAGTCCTTGACATTTAAATTATTCTTGCTTGAAACTAAAATAAAAGATCCCACCAATTTTAAATTTGAACTAAAGGGTCTAAGAAAAACATTAGGCTAGGGATTCAAAATATTAATCAATTATAGTCCAAGGCTAGTAAAATATCAATTAAATATTGAAGCACAAAAACCTTAAGCATGTTCATTCCTAGCTGGGCTCCATTAAACATGTAGCCTGAAACACAAATACCCAATGTTAGAACTTTAGATCAGATGAACTATTAAAAAATAAGTCAACTAGACCATTGTGTGAATGATCTTCAAATAAAAATAATAATGTGTAATCATGCTAATGATACTCCAACCAAGTGGATTTTAATCTCAAAGGAACAAATTTGCATAATTTGACACATGGGTCCCCATTTTCAGAAATAGGGGTATGTTGACTTCAACAACCTCCTACAACTCAACCTACAAAATATGTTAATTATCCCGAATTACCTGCTCAATTGGTGTCTAACCCCAAGAATAAACCATCATCCCCTATCTATGTAAATGTACAAAGATAAACTATGAATGTAGGAACTATTTAATTTATATGTATTTAGCTTATATTAGGTAGAAAAATTCAAGAGCCTCATATTACTATCTCTGAACTACCCAATGGAAAACCAAAAATAGATACACATTAACTCATAGTTAGAAAAGAAGAATATGAAGTAATGTTAGAAAATACATAAGAACATATTATTTCTCCTCCACCTATCTATTTTCTAAATAAATTGAAATAAATTGAAACCAAGAAAAAATCAAATTTGATTCAAGAATTAATAAAATTGAAAATTGAATTACCCTTGTTATAATCCATCAAGGATATTACAAAATTAAATAAAGCGATCAAAATCCTATGTGTCAAGACACCTGGAAAAAAGAAAAAATACCCAAGGACCATACATATAAATGGTAAACTAGTTGATCTTTTGGAAGGAAAACTATTATTACCCAAATATGTAGACCCAAGAAGTCCAATCATAATAGTTACCATAGGGAAGAAAGAAATACCCAATGTTTTTGGTAGATCTGGGTGCAGTAATCAATGTAATGACAACCAAAACTCTCTAGGCACTATCCATTATAGAGATGAAACCTACCTGGATCCACCATTATCCAAATAGATCATTAGTTAGTTTTTAAACCATAAGGTACTATAGAAGATGTAGCTATAACAATTGAGTCATGGGAGTATCTAGTATATTTTATTGTGCTGCAACCTAAAACCAAGAAGTTACGATACCCCAAAATTTTAGGAAGACCTTGGTTAGTTATTGTAAAAATATTAATTGATTATAAATTAGAGGATGTGACTATTTAAAATGGTCTAAAAATAAAATGAATATCCTTATATCCCCCTATAAAACCCTCATTGCATTACACTGAGACACCTTGAGTACATGAATAAAAAGAACAAGAACATTCTTTCATCCTTGGCCAAAATAATAGTACAAGGACACATGAAAGAATTAACTAATGAGTTAGCCAAAGATATGGAAGAATCCATTAAACTCATGATCCTAGCTATAAACTATGTTAGTCTATCCACTATGGAATCTATCAGTCTATTTGCTATAGACTCTATCATTCTATCTATTATAGACTTTGTCATTCTATCTTCTACAGACTTTGTCAGTCAATCTACTATGGACTCTACCAATATATCTGGTACAAAATTTATCCAATTCTTGGCCAGTCCATTGGCTATAAAATCTAACAGACTTATTACTATAGACTCAATATTTGGACATTCAACATATGACCATAAACTATTGCAATAAATTATTTGGAATTGGGAAGAAGATAAACCAACTATTTTTTTAACTACATTTCATTGTCCATTAGCTAGAATCATTATTCTAGGAGATGGATTTGTAAAAAAAAATAACTACATTTCATCTATTATTACCACATTTATGTCCTCTTAATTATTTGATGAGTGAATTTAAACAAGTAGAATATGTCCATCCTAACACTAAACAAGTTATGGTATTACTAGGAAAAACATTAAATATAAATAGTTGGTTAAACCATGATAAAAAAATAAAAGTTTTTTGATGTTCTATAAAAACACACCAAAGCATTTGCTTTGGATTGTGTGTGTGTGTGTGTGTGTGTGTGAGAGAGAGAGAGAGAGAGAGAGAGAGAGAGAGAGAGAGAGAGAGAGAGAGAGAGAGAGAGAGAGAGAGAGAGAGAGAGAGAGAGAGAGAGAGAGAGAGAGAGAGAGAGAGAGAGAGAGAGAGAGAGAGAGAGAGAGAGAGAGAGAGAGAGAGAGAGAGAGAGAGAGAGAGAGAGAGAGAGAGAGAGAGAGAGAGAGAGAGAGAGAGGAATTCATTTGAGTGTTTTGTACCCATCACATTTACATAAGCCAAAAAAAACCAGTTAGACAACCACAAAGATGGATAAATCCAACATTAAGGGATATAGTAAAAACTAAAATTGAGAAATTATTGGACATAAGATTCACTTACCTTATTTCATACATCTAATAGGTTTCTCCACTAATAATTATACCAAATAAAAATGGGAAATGAAGAGTGTGTGCAGATTACTTAGAGCTAAACAAAAGACACTATGAGCGATTATTTTCCTCTTCCTTTTATTGATCAAGTGATTGATAATCTAGAAAAAAATTACTTTTCCTTCTTGGATGGATTTATTAGGTGTAATCAAATAAAAATGGCAGTCGAAGATCAAGACAAAACCACCTTTACCTACCCATGGTGTACATTTTATTATAGAGTATTACTTTTTGGTCTTTCCAATGCCTTAACCCTAGCTACTTTTTAATGAGTAGTTTTAGCCATATTATTTGATTTGACTAATGATTATGTTTAAGTTTACATGGATGACTTCAATACTCATGGAGATACATTTGATGAAGCCTTACATAATCTTGATAAGGTCTTAACCAGATGTGAAGAACACCAACTATCACTAAGCCATGATTAATGCCTAATGATTATGGATCAAGGCATGGTATTAGGACATCATATTTATGCTAAGGGAATGCAAGTAGATCCTAAGAAAATTGAAATAATTTCCAACTTACCTATGCCATAAAATCAAACTAATATCAAGATTTTCTTAGGTCATGCTAGATTTTACATATGTTTTATAGAAGACTTCAATAAAATTCTTGCTCTTATGTTTGTTTTGTTGGAAAATGATAGTGAATTTATGTGGAGTGATGATTTTCAAAAAGCCTTTGAAGCCATTAAATTAAAATTAAGCTATGTACGAGTATTGAGAGGACCCAATTAGGGAAACACCCATTCACATTTACAATGATGCTTCTAATTATGCAAGAACAAATCTCACACAAAAATCTCATGAATGCCATTTCTTATATCAAAAAAATCTCACAAATATAATTAATAAACATATGTATGCCATTTATTATATCAAGAAAAATTTGATGCCAAATTAAAGTAATTATGCAACCAAATAAAAAGAATTCTTTGTTGTAATTTATGACATCAACAAATATATACACTATATTATATATTATAAAGTCTTCATAGACATAGGTCATTTAGACATAAGGTATATGATGAATAAACCTATAGTAGGAGGAAGAATCATGAGATGGTTGTTACTTTTATAATAATTTGATATAACCATCATTGGTAAATGAGGAAAATTTAATGTGGTTGTATACTTTTTGTCTAGAATAAACATAACTTTCTAGATGAAAAACTATTTGTCATTTCAATAGTGTTAAGTTATGGAGCTAAAAGCTTCACTGATGCAGACATGGAGGAGGGTGCAGAAGGGTTGCTGAGTGCCACGGACACCGGCATCGGTCAGGCCAACCGACGTCAGCAGAACAAGGCAGGAGAGCAACCGACGTCAGTTAGAGATCGGCTGGCGTCGGCAACCCCCAAGCGGACAGGGACCGGTGTCAATCGCCTGTGTGGTTGGACTGTGAGTTTATTACAGATAGTTGGTTGACGAACCAAGTGTTTGCATGCTTAGTGCTAATTTTAGACTGAGAGCTGTGGATCTAATTATTGTACTAGGTGTCTAATTATTGTTTGGATCAGATCTATATAATAGACTCATGGTTGTATTGTAAAGTAGTGCTAGGGAGTAAGAGAGCATAATTATAAGCTCCTTCGGTGTGTGAGGTAGAGCAATGGTGTGTTCCTCCTAGTGCCACAGTACCAGGTGTGTGGGTCTAGATTGGAGAGTTAGCTGGATTCTTCAGGTATGTATGATCTTGGTTATCAGGTGAACATGGCCCTTATAGGAGATCTACATGGTAAGTAAGATCATTGATCTGTAGGTGTGTGTGTGTGTGTGCAAGGTTAAGGTTCATAGGTGTGCAAAACTAGTATTGATCTATAGGTTGGAGATCAGATAGGATAGCAACACAACAAGGAGCAGGATCAGGCAGGATCTACTTGGAGTACGGTGTGTACTCATTGGTATATACGTGGAGTACATGGAGAGCTAAGAGGAAGGCAAGGCAGTTCCTTCCATAAGTATGGTCTATTGAATTGCAGGTTGTTGCAGGTTCATGGGAGATCTGCTTGAAGTACCTTGAGTACTTGTGGAGTGCGTGGAGCACTTGTGGAGTGCGTGGAGCACAGGTGTAAGGTGAACACCAACTCTGTGTTTGAGTTGGGTGTTGGGACCTAGTAGAGAGAGCTTTGAGGAGAGAATTACTATTCACTTGAGGTGTGGGAAACCTCTAAAGAGGTGGTGAAGAAGAAGTGGCATCTTCTTTATTGTATTCTTTTTTGTAAGAGTTATTAATACAAGTTGTGTATTGTCTCTCATATTCTGTGTTATTTTGAATTCTAGTTACTTGTTGAATCTAGTTAATTTCTGCATATTAAGTTGCTTGGTTTGGTAATCAACTGTGTGCTTCTAGTGTTTTGCATCCTAACAAGTGGTATCAGAGCTAAGGTTGTAGGGAGCAGGTTTTGTGTTTGGTTACAGGTCACTCTCTGGGGTTTTTGATTGAGTGGGAGTAGAGCAACGGCAGATGAAAGTAAGCTAAGAATGGAGGAGTTGAAAAGCACAAATGGTCACTTAAGTTCCCATGGAAAGAAAGAGCAGGTAAAAGAATATTATTGGTTTGTGGAAGATCAGCAAGAAGGAACTGAAGAAGCAGATGTTGCAGGTGATGTGGCACAGGATGCTCTGGGAGGTTTCTTGGATAAAGTTGAATCTTGGATAAAAGATTCGGTTGCCTCTTTCCATGCAGCCCCAGGTAGAGGAGCTAGTGAGCCTTGCCAAAGAATTGGCAAAGGGGAAGTGAAGCTGAAATTGTAGGCGGCCAACACACAGGTGTTGATGAAGGTCATGCAGGTCCCAAGTTTGGAGATATGGCTAATTTCTTCAGAAAGATTGGGTGATGAGAGATGCACAAGAACTCTCACAGCAGGTGCACTTGAATTAGCTGGTGGTAAGAAAATAGGTACCCTTTATCTACTTGTTTATATTACTGATTCTTCTTCTGTTGTGGAGACATGGCTTCGTAGGCTTGGTCACATGAGTAGGAAGGAGATGCATGTTCTTATGTGGAAGATAGATATATTTGATAGGCTTAAGAACTGGAAAGCCTTGGTGTTCTTGGAGGAGATGGCGGACAGAGACCAGTGGATGGGTCTGGATACTTCTGAGTAGGGCAATTTGGACATGGGGAGTGATTCAAAGGAGCTTGCGGGTAAAAAGTCATCACTTATAAGAAAACACAGGTAGCAGCATCGGCAGGAAAACTGACATCAGCAGTATGTAAGACCGACATCGGCAATAGGGACACTAACGTTAGTAGGTTGGTAGTCAGGGACAAACGCATGGGAACCGACGTTGATCAGATGCAGATTGTGGAGTGACCGAGGTCGGTCATTGTAACAGATTTTGGATGGACAACATGCTGTCAAGGAGTCTCAAACACCCATACAGAGGATTGAAGACATAAGTAGGCCCTCAAATTTGTTGTTCCTCTTCTTTACACTTGTTGCTAATTGTAGAGCAGGAAGGATCCAGGAAACAGGTGGGAGCATGGCAGGGATATGATGCAGAACCAAACGGGAGTTTTGGTAGGGTTGCCAGCCGGTGCGAAAGCACAGAGACGAATGGATTCCTTAGTTGAAGAATAGAGAGAATGGATACGTGAGATGGAAGACCAGGCATATGGTCTTGAGGAAGCTGCAGGACAGTGGTACAGGTTTTGACAGGTGGAAGACGAAGCATGGCTTTAGTCAATGTTAGGGTAACTACTATGGTTTGACTTACCAGGTGGATGATGAGTCACGACATCATTCTGTTACTATATGTGGATGGTATATTTGCTAGCAGGGTTTTGTACATATAGGGTTTTGCTGAGCTAAGGGTAAGATTAGTTCAGTGGCATGTCAGGAGGAGTTTGGAGCAGCAAAATTCTTTGACATGGGAGGTATGGAGATCACAGGTTGATTTTGTCTCTAGTGGGAGCTGATGTGAATCAGGTGTTGGCAAGGTTCATTACGCAAGATGCAGAGCCAGAGCACACTAAGGGCTAGACAGGTATAGTGTTCAAAATCACATGAGGTCTAGTATAGACTTGAGTATTCCCATGCAGTGGGAGTTGTCAAAGAGTTAGGAGCCAATTCGGGGAAGTGGGTTCTCAAGGATTTGAGAGGGATTAGCATCAGGTATACATGCAGGGTCAGGACTTCACTACATGTATTTTGTAGGTTCGGATGTGGCAAGGTACTCGGATGACAGGAGGTGCAGCACGGGATGTGTGGTGGTTAGTCTTCAAGTGGGAGCTTGAAGAGGGATACAAACCAGGAAATAAATTAGATAGAGTATAGGTACAGGTATAGTGTAGCTATTTATCTCGAAGTGAGAGATTGTTAAGTTGTGGAGCTAAAAGCTTCACTAATGCAGACATGGAGGAGGGTGCAGAAGGGTTGCTGAGTGCCATAGACACCGGTGTTGATCAGGCCAACTGACATCAGTAGAACAAGGCAGGAGAGCAACCGACGTCGGTCAGAGATCGGTCGGCGTCGGTGACCCCCAGGTGGACAGGGACCGGTGTCAGTCACCTATGTGGTTTAATTGCGAGTTTATTACAGACAGTTGGTTGACGAACCAAGTGTTTGCATGCTTAGTGCTAATTTCAGACTGAGAGCTGCAGATCTAATTATTGTATTAGGTGTCTAATTATTGTTTGGATGAGATCTATATAATAGACTCATGGTTGTATTGTAAAGTAGTGCCAGGGAGTAAGAGAACATAATTATAAGCTCCTTCGGTGTGTGAGGTAGAGCAATGGTGTGTTCCTCCTAGTGCCACAATACCAGGTGTGTGGGTGTTGGATTGGAGAGTTAGCTGGATTCTTTAGGTATGTATGATCTTGGTCATTAGGTGAGCATGGCCCTTATAGGAGATCTGCATGGTAAGTAAGATCATTGATCTACAGGTATGTGTGTGTGTGTGTGTGTGCAAGTTCAAGGTTCACAGGTGTGCAGAACTAGTATTGATCTGTAGGTTGGAGATCAGATAGGATAGCAACACAACAGGGGAGCAGGATCAGGCAAGATCTACTTAGAGTATTGTGTGTACTCATTGGTATGTACGTGGAGTACATGGAGAGCTAAGAGGAAGGCAAGGTAGTTCATTCCATAAGTATGGTCTGTTGAATTGTAGGTTGTTGCAGGTTCATGGGAGATCTACTTGAAGTACCTTGAGTACTTGTGGAGTGCGTGGAGCACAGGTGTAAGGTGAACACCAACTCTGTGTTTGAGTTGGGTGTTGGGACCTAGTAGAGAGAGCTTTGAGGAGAGAATTATTGTTCACTTGAGGTGTGGGAAACCTCTAAAGAGGTGGTGGAGAAGAAGTGGCATCTTCTATATTGTATTCTTTTCTGTAAGAGTTATTAATACAAGTTGTGTATTGTCTCTCATATTCTGTGTTATTCTGAATTCTAGTTACTTGTTGAATCTGGTTAATTTCTACATATTAAGTTGCTTGGTTTGGTAATCAACTGTGTGCTTTTGGTGTTTCACATCCTGACAAATAGAATCCCCATGGTTTGCTGATATAGCCAATTATTTAGCCACAGGAAAGTTTCCTTCTCATTTTACTCAAAAAGAAAGAAAACATCTCATTAAAGAAATTTATTTTAAGTGGATTAATGGCATGTTATTTAAGTATGAACCTAATCATGTTTTTCAAAGGTGTGTAGTAGATAATGAAGACTATGACATCATTATAACTTATCATGATGAACTAGGAGGAGGTCATTTTTCAATAAAATGAACCATGTATAAGATCTTAAGAGTAAGATATTACTATCCTTCCCTTCATAGGCAAGTGAAAATGTATATCAAATATTATCATCAATGTTAAAGGATGAACCAACCTACACTATCAGAAAATATGTCTATTCATCCATAGGTGGTATTGGAACCATTTGAGAAATGGGGAATAAAGTTTATTGGTCCTATAGATACTCCATCCCATGAAAAGGAATACCTCCTAGTATGTCATTAAGTGGGCTAAATTCCAAGCCTTGTCTTTTGATAGAGAAGAAATAGTAGTATAATTTTTGTATCTCAAGATCATACAATGGTTTGGTGCACCTAGGGAGATATTCTCAGATTAGGGACCATAATTTATGTCTAATATGATCAAATATTTCATGTCAGTCTACCAAGTCAATCATAATAAATCTTCTCCTTGCCATCCATAGTATAATGGTGAAGTAGAAGTTACTAACAGAGATCTGGAGAACATTCTAACCAAGATAGTCAGCAATAGTAGAAAATATTGGGTAACCATAATACCACAAGAAATATGGGCTTATAACACTAATTGGAAGATAACAACTTGTTTTACACCTTATGAGTTAATGTATGGTAAAAAACCTTTAATTTTCATTGAATTTAAATTACAAAGCTTATAAATAACAATAGAAATAGGTATTGATTTGAATAAGGCACAATAAGATAGAAATTTCCAATTAAATGAACCTGATGAGATGAAGACATAATATTTACAAAAAATATAAATGATGCAACATCAGAGGAAAATATGACATGATTCCCATATCAAATCAAGAATAATTCAAGAAGGATATTTGGCACGTTTGTTTGACTCCAAGTTTCAACAAATTAAAGGCAAGTTGAGAACAAGATGGTTAGACCCATATCAAATAGAAAAGATATTTGAGAATGGATCAATATAATTATTTACAATAGATGGAAATTAGAAGACTTTTTTGGTCAATGGACATAGACTCAAATTATATCAGAAACATGTTAATAAGAAGGAGTTTATTCAAAATAATAGGAATGAAGTGTTTTTCATGGAAGGACCTAGTTCTTCTAGGATAACAACTCCATAATGGTATATTTTGTAAAACATAAGAAAGATACCACTTCTATGTTTTCTTCTTCCAAATATATATAACACAAAATAAAAAATTCAATAGTGAAAATTATTTTCAAGATGCTATTGACAATGTTGATAAAAATAATTTTCTAGGTGGTCATGCATTGAATAATAAGCCTTGGATTGAAAACCAAAAAATGGCTGATCAAGGGAAAAATATAAAAAATATAAAAATTAGAAAATAGTAAAAAAATGATCAATTTTTTTCAGGTAATAAAATCATTGATGTATTTATTTGTATACATTCTTAAAAATACTAATTCATGTATTTGCTCTTTGTTTATAATCATGTGGCAGGAAAATAATGAAGGCTATGAGTATGATTAGGTAAGTATGGTATTTTATTTATCTGCATTAGTTTAGTATAAGTATTTCTAGTTCATGTATGTTCATGTTAAAGAAGAGGTTTGAGGATAATATGTCTTGCAATCTATTAAAGTAATAACTAAATAATAGAAATTGATGACATGGAAAGAACATAAGTGAAAGGGCATGCACGTAAAAGGAATGTCATGTCAACTAATAGTAGCATTTGATGACATGGGAAGATAATAAGTGAAAGGACATGTAACTAAAAATAATGCTATGCCAACTTTATTCACATGTACAAACTATCTACTGACTCAATCCACATTACTTTGAATAATCATGATGTGTTTGATGGTGTACAAGTTTAATAAGTGTGAAATTACATTAAATATATTTCAAAGATAATTTCATTTAAAACCTACATGCTATATCATGATTGCTCTAGATCATGTTAGCTATCACCAAAATAAAGTTTATACCCCTTTGATTGCTTTCTTTCATTTTTCATTATGCGCTCTATTTTTCATTGTCACTAACTGTTTGCACCTGCTAAACCACCCCTAGCTTCTAGAAAATTACCAGAGCTGCCATGAGATAAAAGAAATGATCCAAACCTAAGTCCATAGATGAACTAATGACTGATGACATTTATTTATATTTTTTTAAGAATTTGATTGGTTACCATTTTTGCAAAAATTTGAAGGGCATGATGAAACTTTGGCGAATGAATTCATTTCAAATATAACAAAAGAGTTCACTATAGTTAGAGGTGTCTGTATTCTAGTTTCTAGCATAATAATTAGTGAAATTTTTGGGATTGATGAAGAAGGTGAGATAATACTTGGAAAAACTCCTTTTTTTAAGTTAATTACATAGGTCAATAGGAATGAATAACTATCTTTTGCCTGCATACATAATCATCAAGAAAAGGTAAAAGGGATTATTAGGTAAATCCTACTTGAACCTTGGAAATCTATTTCCTTTTGGGTTATGAAATATTTCATGTGTGAAGGTCAATGTAAAATTTTGATGTGTGAAGCTATGAGGAGCATTATTCACATCAAGTATGTCTAGCAATAGATTAAACATAGGGTTAACCTCCCCTTATACCTGTATGGATCTATTTAATATTTTGGCCACTAATAGATCAACTCCAATTTTTCATCATGGCCTTATTTATTTGATTATTTAACATCATTTCCTTTAGTAAAGTAAAAAATAATGGAAGAAAATTTAGAAATCCAAAATCAGTCCATCTTTAACATCTATTTTAAAAGCTTCTATAAAAACACCAATACCCAAGGCAAAAGAAGAGGCTTCCTCTTCTAGGGTTAGGTTTTTATCTGGTGAAACATGACAAACTATATCACAAACAACACATGTGATTGAATAAATTTTTCAACAGGCTCCAAAGAAAAGGAAATTAAGACCTAGGGTTTCATAGTCTCATCTAAACCCTGAATCTAAAGATATCTCTTCAGCAATCATAACATAGGTACCTAAAACAAATGGATCATCACAAGCTACCAAGGATACCTATTTATAAAATCCAATTTCCCATATGAAAATATAAATAAGGCCCAAAAAAATAATATTGGCACAAGATGATGAGGATATAGAAGTAGTTTCCACCCTTGATAGCCATTGATAATCACCATTATTTTCTTCACCAATAATAGTAGAAATAGTAGTAGCTCCCGATGAGGAAACTATCACAAAAGATATTCTGGAGTTAATAATAGTAGCTCCTGATGAATAAGCTATCACAATAGATATTTTTAAGTCAATAACAGTGGCTCATACTAAGGAAGTTGTTCAGGAAGGAAATATATTTATAGAATAAATTATAGTATAAGAAGAAAAATCACTTTCATCTTTTTCAATTATTGATATAAGACCAGTACTATAAAAAGGAAAAAGTATTATGGTATTTTAAGAAGAAAAATTATCCAGCTCCACTGAAGATCCATAATTGCAACTCATCCTTGTATTTTCTAAAGTTGACATCATCATCAAATAATAAGCTAAAGATATTGATGATATTTTGGCTCAACTATAATGTAATGATTTACTCAATTCTTCTTTGACAAGGGGATTAGATAGTTTTTAAAACAAGGCTTTGGATCACATGAATAAAATCAGAAGGCTTGAGAATATGTAACTCATTTTGATTAAAAAAATGGTAAATTCTTGGATATATATCACTAAATTAGAAGAAGAAAACCTATTGTTAAAACATCAACTCTAGAATTCTTGACAACTTTCTATGCAAAATTCATCTTCTTATTCTAAACCTTCATTTGATCAAGCATGTCAAATTATTGTTTCTCATGATAACTACCTAGAAAAATGGAATTAGGTATGTTTTAGTTTGTGAAACTCAAGGAACAAAATCAATCCTTAAAAAATGAAAAATAAACAATGAAGAAAAATTTAGAAAAAGAAAAATAGCACACCTAAAAAATTGAAGGTAATCTATAAGTTACATGTCAAATAAGGGAATACCTTCTAGCTTGCAGAGCTCCTTCTCCCTCTTATAGCTTATATTTGCATGAATAATTTTATAGGTGATATTTACTGATAATATCATGTGATTTACCTTATAACTTTGAAGATCCTCCTATGTTTTTTAACATTTTTTTAGGAATCCACTCTATAACAATAGGATTTATTGTGTAATTTGATATTAGGGGACTATAATAAGTTCATGGCCAACTTATATGTAAGATAAGTTGAGCTGAGAGATCTTCTTTCTAGTTATAAAAATTTGATAGCTTGGAAACCCAAACATGAGGAGAATGTGACAAAATCCAAAACTAAAGTGCTATGTATTAGACCTAATTTTTGAGGGCCAAAAAATTATTGATTAACTTTAGATCTACTTATTTGATGAGTCCAAACATAAAGGATTATTACTTCGCAAGATTTGTATAACAATATTATCTCTTTTGATCTATGTACAAGATAACATTTTTATGATATATTTATGTAATCTGATATCTTTTGTGATAGTTTCTTCATCAAGAGATTTGTATAACAGTATTACATGAGACTCAAGCCATGACTTCTTTTAACTCCTATTCCACCATGGCATAGATGGAATCCTCAAACAAATGACCAATTTAAAAATTAACAAAATATGATGCAAACATATCATGGTATCACCAGTTCCTTAAATGATCACTAGGCTAATGAATTTAACATTTATGAACTCAACTAGTATTTATAAGACAAAATTTAGAGTTATGAGGGAATGAAAAACAACTAAGTTTGTAAAAGGGACTTACACAAGGTAAAGTTTGGGGGAAATGATGAGTCTAAAATATGACTCATTATTAATATCAATTTTATTCATTTTTATTCCATTACCTTACCACTAGATTGAACAATGAAGGATCTTAGGCTTGTATCTAATCTTAGTTTAGCAAATGGATGTTTTATCCTACTTAATGTACCTAAAGTCTAAGTTACTAATTTTATGATTTAATTCTGAATCTTTGCATGTTTAGTCTCTCAATTTTGTGTATATATAGATAATACAACAATATATAAAGAATAAGGACCTTTTTAATGTTCTTTTAAGGAAACTTATATGAAATATTTTAACATTTGGCAAGCTAAAAATTAATTGGACACACTTTTGGTTCATTCAATTCTTCTCTAGACTGAGCTACAAACTTGTCCAATATCTATGGACTATATAGTCCACTGCTACAGAATTGCCTAGTAGCTGTGGACTCACCCAATTTGTAGCTATGAATTCAAGATAAGATTTCATTCTTCATTGAAGCATTTTGTCATTCCTATTATCTTAATAGCCTTGCTATGAACTTCTTTAGCATCTAGGTTCCTTGAAGCAAGTTCTATGGACTTCAATAGGTTTTCAAAAAAATAGCTCTGGACTCTTCCAGAAGTTCCTATAGACTCTGCTAAAGCTACTCCAAACTTTTCTAGAACTACTATGGACTCTTTCAATCCCACTTCTGAACTTGTAAAAATAAAATATCCATTCTTTATATCTTCATAAAGTTACTTAAAGATTTTTTTGCTCGCTTACTATTTATAGTATTACTATAAATAATAGACTTTATATATATATATATATATATATATATATATAAAATTTAGTGTAAATATGTCACATAGTCTTTTTAAGGTAAATTGATATAGTAGATATAGGATTTCATTCTTAGTAGATATGCAATGGAGCATATAATGGATGGATCTTCCTATTTCAAACCATCATTGACCTATTTTAAAGAACCACTAACATTAGGATATTTGTCTTGATAACATAAGATTGGCTACTAAGATCTAGGGATCTATTATTATAACATTATATAAGTAGATATTCATGTCATAATACATGGGATAGAAGAGAGATAATATATTATTATTCAATTAATAATCCAGCACAGTTATAATTATATTCATGTAATCTATTTTGATCAATTAATGAAGATATCTCTAGTGTTTAATTATTGAGTTTTCTTTTCATTCATGTTCTTAAGGTGAGTAAGACATTTTAGAAACATATTTCTTTATGGTATTTTATGTATTTACAATTTTTAGTGTTATTTTCATATGAGTAATTATAAATAGATTTCATAACCTATAGGAAATTATATTATAGTTCTAAGAGTTAATTCAATACTATAAATCAGTGTGTTTACTTTCAATAGATTGTTTACATTTAACAAGAGTGTTTAATTTCAGTAGATTATTTGCTTTCAAAAAATGTGCTTACTTTCATTAGAGTGTTTAGTTTTAGCAAGAGCGTTTATTTTAGTAAATTAAATTTCAAAGTGTTTTGATTTTTCAAGTGTGTTTCTCTATTTTATAGGCAAATCCTTTTTAGAATAGATTAGATTAGACATTTAGAAAGGACAACAACCCCTAAATCATCTCTGTAAGACCTACAACTATAATCATTGCTATAGATAGATTTGGATGCTATCCCTAGTTTGAATGACATCAATATATAAAGTTTATTAAATGAAGGGATTAATAACACCCATCATTCAATCAATCAAATAGTAAAGCTAAGTATATTTATTTCCTTAGTATTTTAGAAATATAGTAAATTGTATTATAAAATCCATCTATATTAGTTATATTTAGATTTATTCTTGGTTTCCATATATTATAATGTGAATTTATTCTACATGTTTAACCTATTTTGATTCACATAAATCCAAATATATGGTAAACATATTGGTGAACCTGTATATTTCCTAAATATTACCAAATCCTAAGTTTCCTTAGGAATTTCATAATTCTTTTTAGGGTTTTCATAACTTTAACTTAGGGTTTTATTTTAAAATCTAATTATTTATTTTCCATCACATTAAAAAATACATATAGCTTTAATGAATGAATATTATTTTTATTGGTTTACTCAACTCATGATTGCACTTATTTCATGTTGTTATACTTGGTTATGTAAAATTTATATTAATCACAATTTTCATAATAAGTCTCAAATTAATAATGAACCATCTTTAACTTCCTTAATTCACAATGAAAACATGTCTTATTTTAATATAATTCATTAAATATTATATGCCAAAAAGCATGCATGCCTCATTTCATTCCTCTCCCTAAATATCATAATGTTAACAACTACCATCCTACCCCTAGTATTCCTTCCTAGATTATACACCCATTATGTTACACATCAAAAGGGTAAGGTAGTTCATCCTATGGTACAAACCAAATTTACTCCTCAAACACAACCACCTCACACCAATAAACCAAATCAAGATAAATAAAATGATAATATAGATCAACTAAAGAGTACCCAAGCTATAATTTATTTTTTGGAGTTACTATAGAATGTGCCTATGTATAAATATATTCTTCACACAACATTTTATAATATAAATTTTCCAAGTGATGTAGAACCACCTTATGTAATTCTATTATTAACACATTAAAATGGACAAGAGAAATAATATATTTTAAAAAGGAGGATTTACCCTATAAATACATTATAGATCAAAATATATCATTATATAATCAAAGACAAGATCAAAATAATATGGATAAATGGGGTTTATTAGATAATGCATATGGATTAAACATTTATAATATCTCAATTCTGAATTTACTTGGTATAGAATTAAAAATATTGATTAATCTAATAGTAATATTTGAGGATATTAAAATATATCAGAAAATCAATAGGAAAATTAAATTAAAGAAATTTTTTTGTCTTATAACAATTGTTATAGTTTTCCAAGTCATTTTTAAAGATCTCAACTACATTATTTTATTATGAAGACCATGAATACATGAGTTGAATGCAATACATTCTACTATGCATGTATGCATTAAATTTAATGATCAAGGATATTTATATATAGATACATGTCCTTTAGATAAAGATATTTTTAATTATTTTAAACTAGCCTAAGGAAGATTATATAACCTATATACAACCTTCTTCTTATGAATTTCTAGATACTAATTCATCAGGTGAAGTACCTA